>CAUYPK010029992.1:0-18535 GCA_963574355.1 Loris lydekkerianus
GGTTTGAACAAACACATGCAACCACTTGCCAGTTTTCCACTGTTTTTGTCCTTCTCTTGGGGTCCAGAAGTCCCTTGCTGATTCATTGTATCCTCAAAGGAATGATTATAGGCAGATCCCACCAGCCAGAGATGCCTGGAGTCTCATCTCCTCAGACTTACCGTGCACAGTTGCAGGGAAGCTGTTACTCGGCCGCCATCTTTAATCCATCCTCAGAATGTTCTTTCTATTCCAGTTGCTTGAGATGTCCTGTTATGTTGTTAACTTCCTCTCTTTCCGTTCTCTTGATGAAGGCTTGCAGTGCTATAAATTTCCCTCTTAGGACTGCCTTTGTGGTATCCCAGAGGTTCTGATAATTCGTGTCTTCATTGTCATTTTGTTCAAAAAATTTGGCAATTTCCTTCTTAATCTCATGTATGACCCAGCTATCATTCAGCATAAGGTTATTTAACTTCCATGTTTTTGTATGGGTATGCAGATTCCTGTTGTTACTGAGCTCAACTTTTATTCCATAGTGGACTGAGAAAATGCAAGGAATAATTTCTATTCCTTTAAATTTGCTGAGGTTAGACTTGTGACCTCAGATGTGATCAATTTTAGAGTATGTTCCGTGGGCTGATGAGAAATATGTGTATTCAGTTTCGTTGGGATGAAATGTTCTGTAGATGTTTGCTAATTCGAAATGTTGGATGGTTAGGTTTAAATCTAAAATTTCTTTGCTCAGCTTCATATTGGAGGATCTATCCAACACTGCCAAAGGAGTGTTGAAATTTCTGACTGTTATAGAGCTGGAGAAAATCTAGGTGTTCATGTCAGAGTTTCCCTTATAAATTGAGGTGAATTCTGGTTAGGTGCATAGATATTAATAATTAAAATCTCATCATATAGAGTGTTACCCTTAACAAATATGAAGTAACCATTCTTATCCTTCCTTACTTTGGTTGGTTTAAAGCCTATTGTACCTGCAAATAAAATTGCAACACCTGCTTTTTTCTGATTACCATTTGCCTGAAAGATGGATGACCATCATTTCACCCAGAATTTCTGGAAAATTCTCTTTCATGATTTCTTGGAGAAGGGCCTCTCTGCCTTGCGAGGCCACTTCATCACTTTCAGGGATTCCAATGAGGCAGATATTAGCCTTCTTCAAATTATCCCAGAGGTCTCTGAGAGAATGATCAATTTTTGCTCTTTATTTCCCTTCCTGTTTGAGAGTTTGGGAGCATTCAAAAGCTTTGTCTTCAATGTCAGAAATCCTTTCTTCTGCTTGTTCCACTCTGTTACTGAGGAATTCTACTGTATTTTTCAGAATTTTCAGGGCTTCAAATTCTTGCCTCAGTGTGTCGAAATCTTTGGTGGTGTTGTCTTTAAATTCGTTAAATTCATGAGACAACTTTTGAATTTCTTCTCGAATTTCTAATTCCGAGTTTTGAATTGCTGCTCGAATTTCTAATTCCAAAATTTTCTCCATTTTTTTTTACTGTAGTTAAAAATATGCACCATAGATGTGGCCCAACCCATTACCCTCCATCCACCTAAACCTTCCCCCTCCCTTCCCCTTCCTTGGTCCTTTCCCCATAGTCTTGTGGTATAGTTGGGTTATAGCCTTCATGTGAAAGCTATAGTTTAGCTTCATAGTAGGGCTGAGTACATTGGATACATTTTCTTCCATTCCTGGGACATTTTGCTAAGGAGAATATGTTTCAGCTCCATCCATGTAAACATGAAAGAGGTAAAGTCTCCATCTTTCTTTAAGGCTGCATAGTATTCCATGGTATACATGTACCACAGTTTGCTAGTCCATGCGTGGGTCGATGGGCACTTGGGCTTCTTCCATGACTTAGCAATTATGAATTGGGCTGCAATAAACATTCTGGTACAGATGTCTTTGTTATATATAAATCCTATTTTATATATTTCTCCAAAGGAAATTTGGATCTTGCAAGTATTTCTTTCTCCATGCAAATAATTACTTTAAGAAGGAAGCAATTACCACGTAGTTAATTTGCTTTTATGCATTTGATATTGGATTGTAATATTTTCTAAAGCAAAGGTATATGTCTCATGTCATAAAGAAAGCAAATCATCTCTGTTAAGTTGGATGCTTCTGATTTTGAAATAGTATTTACAAAATCTTTGGGATAGGTAAGACTGAAAAAGAGTGTCATGCTATCAGTAGAATTTATGACTGATAGTTGCATAGTTACATTCTGTGTGTTTGAGCTGGAGCTGCTCTCCCCATACGCAGAGTGTTTCTGTGTTGGATAACTGTAGCATGAGGCAGTACTAAGTTGATGCAACTGTATGTTAATGTTCACAGGTTTACTGAGGCATCCTATTACAGAGTGATTAGGTTTGGTATACATAATGCCATGGTGTCAGCAATGTTGATGTTGGCTCAGAAGCCATTCAAATTAGCATTGCTCATGGCATTTTTTATATACCAAGATGTTACTCATAATGACAATATTGAAAAAAATACTTCTTCTGTAGGTGTCACACAACACCCCCAACTGTCAGAGAAACAGATTAAGTGGAATTTAAAGTCAGCTTTTGGAAAACAAAGGGATGAAGCGTTGAGAATTATGCAATCGTTTACAAATGACTGTTTCAAAATTCTTATGTTTATATCTTTACTGCAATTTTAGGCTGTGTTTACATTATGAGGACATAACTCCTGTATATGCCGTTGGGTTTTATAGAGGCTTCTTTCAGACATTTGCATTAGGAATTCAGTTTTGAAATAAAAGTCATTCTCAGATTAGGCTGATGTTGTTTATTAAAATGAAACTCATGCCCAAACTCCCAAATGACTGTGATGGTAATTAACCAGAATCAAGTACTGGAATATAGCAATTTTTAAAAACCAAGCTGACAGTTAATTTTTAAAGAGAGATAGTCACCTAATAGACATCAAATTTTAATGCATTTATCTAGCCTGCCATCATTTCAAGAGCTTTATCAGACATTTCCTATTTTCCTAGTAGAATAGTGGCACTTTTGAAGAAATCTTTTTACACTGTTTTTTTTTTTTTTTTTTTTTTTTTGCTGAAACATGTTCTTGGTTGAACCTATTTACTTGAGCTCTTCTTTTCAAAAAGCTCATTGCATTTTGTATTACAGTCTATTTTTAGTAATCACAGTATTCCCATAAAGCTGGCAAGTAGAAAAGACCATTCCCATTTTCCAGTGGGGAAAGTCACTTTTCTAAAGTCACTCCAATGGGCAAAGGCATAAATATTTAAACAGAATTCATGACCCAAACACTTGCAATCCCTAGAACTCAGCCCATGATGCTCCTGAGCTTTCCTTTCACTAGTTGCATGTGCATAAATCCCACCATTGTATAACACTAAATGTTTACCTAGAACTTGAACATATGTCATTGCATGTAATTCTCACAATCCTGTGAATATATATATATATATTTTTTTTTTTCTTTTTTCTTATTGAGACAAGGTCTCACTCTGTCACCTAGGCTGGAGAGCACTGGCACTAATGTAGCAACCTCGGCCCCTCAGGCTCAAGTAATCTTCCTGTCTTAGCCTCTGAAGTGAGAGAACTAGAGGAGGCATGTGCCACCACACCCAGCTAATTTTTTAAATCATTTTTTGTAGAGAAGGAGTTTTACTATGTTGCCCAGCTTAGTCATAAATCATTTTTTGTAGAGAAGGAGTTTTACTATGTTGCCCAGCTTAGTCATGAACTATGGCCTCAAGTGATCCTCCCATCTGGGCATTCCAAAGTGCAAGGAGGCAGAAGGCATGCACCTGGCCCAAGATGTATATTTTTATCCCATTTTATTCATGATGAAAATGGGAACTTTAAAGACTAAAGATGTACCTTGACTTCTCCAAGGTCACATAGATGATAACTGTCAGAGATGGAAGAAAAGCTTCCCAACAACATTCTTTACTCTTCTCCATGACAACAGTTGCCTTTTCCTGAGTCTTTTCCGTCTCTGCCTGTGAAAAGCACATTCGGTCCTTTAAGATCTATCTTTATACCACCTGCTCCACAAAGATCCTAATGTCCTCATGTCTCCGCTTGTTCCAAAATAAAGCAGAGAGGAAAGGGACTGGTGAGCCTTAGACATACTTATTCAAAAAACTTAAACAAATAAATGGAATGGATTCATTAAGAAATTTTTTTAATTTTCACTTAGAAAGTAGTTATAAAATAATGGTTAACATTATATTTAGAATTTTTTTTGGCTCTCTTTCAGGAAAAAGAATATCTGTGGGTCTCCTCTGGCCTGAGTGTAGAAGACAGGGTTAAGGCTCAGCTGTCATGAAGAACAAGCTGGGAATTAAGTCCCAGGCTCAGGTTACATTAGTCCAGGAAACGTGAGAAGTTTCTGAACATTTAAGCCTAAGGGAGCAGGTAGGGATGAATCTTGGATCATTCTCACAAAAGAAGCTTGTCAATCAAGCATTTTTATGAACCAAGACTCACTTCTCTTGTCTTAGCACCTTATCCACACAGGTCCCAGGAAACCTCATTCATTTAAATTCCCTGCAGCATCTTCCATCACAGGTGAGTAGAAGTTAACACAGAGAGGCATTTCTCGCTGTGACCTCGATAGACTCTAAGCTCTCTGGGGGCAAGAACCATGTCTAGATCATCATTATGCCACCATGTCACCAGTACAAAGTAGAGTACCTGATACTTTAGGGATTTTTAACACTTGTTTCTAAAATAAGTAACCTGAATCTAGAGTCCTGGAGAAGGGAGGCTTTCCTTCCACAGCTTCTGCAGCGTGCCAGCTCATTCTCCTTCCTAGAGCTGTGTGGGCTGACGTTAACTCAATAATTCTTCCATGGTAAAATATCTGGCCCTTTTGCCATGAAAAGTGTGAAGCTTATTTGTCGGCACATACAGAGTGACCTATCTCTGAGATGCATACTCACATTAGCTAAATTTACAAAACTGATAACTAATACCAGAGTGATAATGGATTAATTTTAGTATAAAATCTATTTGATTCAGCTTCCTCAATTCTAGCCAACAAATTATCTCCCTGAAGTCAAAATATATGGGAAATCCAATTACAACCAAAAGGTTGCTGGATGAGAATACAATTGAAAAATTGAATATTCAAATAAAGTCATCATCTCTTGATAAGGATAGTCTTGATAAAAGGATAGGAATAGCTGGCCATTGGTCAAAGGTCTCCACTCACCAGACTGTGCCAGCATGAGCTAGTCATCTTTTTCTGCTATTTGGGCACATCTCAGCTCTACTGATATTAAAATTTAACTCTCAGAGCAGTGAGGGCAATTTGATTCCTCATTTCAAAGTTCCTAGAAGAAGCCTTTTATATCATGATGTCATAACAACAATTAGATAAAAGAATAATTAATAAGAGGAAAAATTGTTTCCTAGGGAACTCTACTGAGAAAGTTAAACTCTCACAATGTCAAAAGAAGCATGATAATTACTGAGTCTGACCCAGGTTCACAATGTTCTCCTGGCCTCACAGTCAAAGCCCTATGACTCTGCAGGGCATATTTAGCTTACCCAGGTAATCACAGGCAAAGGAGCTTCAATAAGCTCTTGCCCTGCATTCTGGGTTTCTTCATTGAGTCCCATTATTATTCAGCTATCTCTGTAGCCTTCCTACAGTATGACAAGCAGGCATCTGCCATTGGCTAGAGACTATGTCCCCATTGTGTGCTCCAGTATTAGACCGTAAGGGAAGGGACATGGGCAGCCAGATGACCCTTTAGGAAGGATATGAAAGAATAAATACTTTGCCCTTACTCTCTTGCTGCCCTCTCTCTGGCTCCCTCTACGCTCCTGTCAGCATGAGCAAAGTAGAGAAGAATGTAGAGTATATCTGAGAGACGATCAGGAGCGATGGCAAACAGCAGGGAGACTACAAGCAAGCAGTAGGGATTTGGTCAAGTCTGGTCTCTAAACCTCAATTTTCCTATTTTTAGAATGAGAATAACAATAGCTACAGAATTTCTGGAATAGCTCACTGAGGTTGTTCATGGAAGTGTTTAGCAAAGCACCTGCTATCTTAGTAAAAGCTTTAAAACTGCCAGATCTCATTATTTCTGGCATTATTATTTCAGCTGCTACTCTGATCCACTCTTTGGCACTGGTTCACTTTGAATAATCCTGCCAACAAAGCTCCACCTTTCTGTGGTGGGATTCCTGTTCATGAACTCTGGCTTGCAAGCGATGGCCTCTTATCTGGTGCTCCAAGTGGTCAAAGCTAAATTTTAGACTTCTTGCCTTTCAGATTTCTTGTAACTTGGATCCACTGACCATTATCACACCTTTGACTTCCCTAATAAGCATTGCTTTCCTGAAGTACCCACGGATTAACAGTGCTACACCTACTGAATATCACAATCTTCCCATCACAAGAGTAGAGGAGATGTAGAGATAAGCTTAGTCCCCAGCTCTGGATCTTCTAACTTCCATGTCTTTGTTCTTGACTGGCTAGGGTTGATATAGTCATATTCCAAGCTATTACAAGGACACAAGTTTTATTTCTAATGCCTATTATTAAGAACCATATGCATTACTATAGCATTTAAGAGTGACATTTAGAGACTGAAAGAATGCACCATTAGGAATTATGGATCTGTGTACAAATGAGTACAAATGCAAACACAAAATGCCCTGGTCACGCCCTGTTTCCTTGATAAGTCTTTGGTTTACAGGTGAAAGGTTCATTGGCCACAGAAACCATTTTGGAAGGATCATTACCAATTGCATAAAACTTTGACAGTCAGAACATATTAGGAGATTGTTGGCCATTACTTACTGAAAATCTGAGCATCAGTGAAGCAAAGCTGAGACTGTTGGTTGTTCTGAGACTCTATAAATACCAACATAGTTGAATCTAGTAATTTACTGTTGCCTTCGTAGTATATCTCTGCGAAGCACTTTTAACTCTACTGCTGGCTGGAGAGGTCATTTGATGGGCAAGAGGTTTTCATTTTATTTTCTAACAGGCTTAGATTGCTTTCTACTTGCTTCTTGTTGCTTTCTTGGCAACAAGATTCTACTATTGCTCCTTTTTAGCCCCCAAGGCTCAGTATGAGGTGTTAGGAAATGATTCTGCTCAGTATGAGGTGTTAGGAAATGATATGGAAAATAATTTTAAATTTACTCTGGGATTGTGCTCCCAAAATGTGGTAGAAAGGCTGGCTTTTTTTCTTCAAGAATCACCAATCACTGCCATAAAAATGAAAAAAAAGGCAGTCCCAGAGAGTAAGACATTTGTCTCTTAAGCTGGGCACCTGTGAAATACCTAAATGGACGTAATTTACACTCCACGGTTTCTCAGCCTGATTTAATTTCTTGTCCTTTAAATGGCTGGTTTGGGGTGATATATTGGATATATTCCCTATGGAAGATAAAATTAAAAGATTGTAATTGGGAGGGTATAAATTACAATTTCTGTAATAATAGGCAATCAGAAGATGTGGCATCTTCAGCCAACACTGCTGATTCCTGGCTGAAGGCCTTGCACATATTTGCAAAGCCTCACATATGGCCTTTAAAATAAATCAGAGAAAAAAAGAATAATTATGAGTTGAATGGATACTGCTATTAATAGTAATATCAAATCCTTTGAAAAATTTAAAATGCCATTATAATTTAAAGTTATTTTAGTGTCATATCAACAACATGAAGGAATAAAATAAATCTCAATATTCAAACCCAAAGGAAAATACTTATTTCAGCTATTGTTCAGTAAGCTGGATGCATTCTGTGAACTTTCTTTGATTTGTTGACTGGTGCTTTAAGCAATGGAGTAATTATTTGGAACTGGTAAAAGGCAAACAGAAAGTATTGTTCATAGTGTGGCACCGGGCATGGTGGGGTGTAGACTCACCTCTCCCACTGTGGGGTAGCATCCAGGCCAATCACTGTTTTTCAACAAGGCTAACCACTGTTTTTAAACCTTTTTTTTTTTTTATCTTACAGCACACTTGAAACTAGTTAAACTTCTACAGCACACTTAAATTATCTTGATTTTTAAAAAGTTATAAAAAAAAATAGACTTCTTGTGCTTTGAACTTCTTTCAAAAATAATTTAATTAATATTTAAAAGTTTTCACAGCACACCTATGATTTTCTCACAGCACACCAGTTCAAAATCACTGACCTAGGCACTAATTAGCTGTGATATCCTGGATCCTTCACTTACCCTTAATCTTCAGTTAAAAAATAGGAAGTTAGGTAAGATGATCTTATATTCTCTTAAGACTATTAAATTAGAGGATTCCCAGATTATGTTCTCTGGAGTGGCAGGACAATCAAATGAGCTGAAGTTTATTCATGCAATATTGCTAATTTTAACAATTATACTCTGTTTTTGTTGTTGACAATATGGTTGACAATTTTTTTTATTTTTTATTACTATTATTATTATTATTATTGTTTGGGATTCATTAAGGGTACAAAGAATTAGATTACATTAATTGTGTGTGTAGGATTAAATCCTTCTTATCATTATGTTCTGCCCCCAAAAGATGTGCAATGTAGCATGACCCTCCATCCTCCTCTTCTCAGTATGGCTGCCTTGCCAGCAACTAAACCTGGCAAGTACACTCCAACCGGCATTCAAATCTGGTTGCTGTATATTGTTCAAGTCTACCTGCTCTTCCAAGCTTTCCACTCCATGCACAGCTTCCCCCAACAACAGAAAACTCTGGAAAGGCTTCCTTCCATCCTGGACCTCTATGGGGGGCCAGTTAGTCCCAGCTCATCACAATCACTTGCCTAATTCATCAGATTTCCACCACTCCAGATCATACGCTGTATCCAGCTCACCACCTCCTCACCGTGCTCCCTGAACTATGACTCTGGATAAGGTCCCTAGGTCAGTACAGTTGGGTTCTATCTTTTCCTCCAGTTGTTCTAGGACAGCTCAGCTAAATGAGCCTTCTGGTCCACCATCTTGCTCCATCCCCCTCATGGGTTGACAATTTTAATATCTCAGTTTCTTCAAGATAGAAAAGGAGTTCTTCCTAGGATGTTATATTATTGTCAGTTTCAAATAAAACACAAAAAGAATGTCAAATATTATGTCAAGTGTTACTTCTATAAATCTTTCCCATGCCACATTTTTCACCCACCTTTTCCTTATCCTCCTCCACTTCATTATCAGCTTTCTTTCATATCTCTCATTAATCTGCTGGAATTGTCTACTCAGAATTCAGTGCTTATAATAAAATATTCATAAGTGGCTTTTACATAACCAGAAATGTTCAATTCCAACACACGTGTCCCCAAATTTTGGACCAGGTCACAGAAACACCTTTTTTATAGCTAAAGAATCCCTAACTCAAGGAAATTCAACCTTACAACGATCTATACTGCCTATGAGGTATGTCCTAAAATTACACATCTACTACTCCTTATGGGTGCCCTATGCTGGACCATGATTATCTATCTGATTAGGTTTTGTTTTCTTGATAAACTTAAATACAAAGAATAGAGAGACTCAGAAGATACAGCAGCACAGAAGAAAAGACATGAAGAATTTTTAATACACAGAAGCCACCACAGAGGGTTAACTGTGAGTAAACAGAAGTGTGGAGTTAGTCCCAGCTCCAGCCAATAGAAGCAGAAATAGAGAAAGAATTACAGAAAGAGAGAGATAAACTGAGTTGGAGAAATAATGTATTACTAGAATAAATTTGTTACTGAGTTCCAGTTCTCCAGGAGGCCTGTCTAGGTATCTGCGGAGAATTTTATCAGTGCTTTCCATCTCCTCATTGTGAATTCTAACCAAAATCACATAGTACTTGAAGAAACCTGTGTACCTTTTGGTTCTTAGTAAACTCAAAAGATCCTAACACAAGTGTCAATAAAATTGACTTGTATTTGGTCCCACATGGGCTTATTCCTGAATATGCAAAAGCCCCACATATCTTAGGGTAGGTAGGAGAGAGTGACGGTAATGTCTAGACACATTGGTCTATTGTATTTTACATGTCAGGTTTTAGTCAAGGGACAAAGAATCTTTAACTAAAAGTTTACATACATGAGATGAGTTTGTATAAAGCATTATGATTTCATGCTATTCTTGTTTATCATTTGCAGGGATAATCATGATTGAGGTGTAACAAGATTATTTTACAAATAGAATTCAGTTAAAGTTATTGCTTTCTTGAATCCCTGGAATCAGCAGTAGGGATTATCATTCCCTACCAGAGAACTGTATAAATTATACCACAGAATGCTTACTTGGGCTGCTGGTTGTTGAAGTATTTATCAGTGTGCTAATTAGAGTCCTGTTTACTAGGCAGAAAAAGCTCAGAGCCAATTTCTCACATAGCTCCTGTTGGTGGGCACAGTTTCCAGAAAAGTATGGTTACATCTGGTGTGCACGTTGTAGCTCAGCACTGATATTTTATTTACTTTATAGCCAGCAGCAGTTTTGCAGGCAATATCTGTCTGATGCAGCAGATTCAGTACAAATAACAATGTAGCTGTGATATGCTTTGTTCTATCAGTGGAAAATGTTAAAAAACAAAACAAACAAAAATACCCCTGTGTGATTTGAATATCCTTGTAAACTATGTTTAACACACCCCTTTAAATGAAGGAAGAGTTGATCATAGAAAGCATTCCATAAGCATTCCAAACAAAAGCATTCCATACATCCTTCTCCCCACTCTGATCTGACACAAAGTAAGACTCATGTGCTGTCCTAAGAATGAAATCATCATCGTAGGGCCATTTTGGGAACCAGAAACATCCAGACAACATTTTGATACATGGAGAAAAGGAAATGCTTATTCCCCCACTCTGATTTAGTTTGTCATTTAGGCAATAGGCCAACAAAAACATCTCTTTTGCTCAGCATAATTGCTAATTTGCAGATGAATATACTTTCTTTTTCCTCTGTCCATCTAGTCTTGTATTTAAATTGGTATCCATACCAGAAAGGATTAGTATCATGCATTCCTCACAGTAAAAGATGCCTAGTTCTCGTTGTCCTTAGGTCTGGATGAGATGTAACTTTAGTTACTGACCAATTTCATTCACTTATTTAGAAAAACAGATGGTTCTGGCTGGTTTTAAAAAGGGACAATGCTGGGGGCGACGCCTGTGGCTCAAAGAAATAGGGTGCCGGCCCCATATGCCAGAGGTGGTGGGTTCAAACCCAGCCACAGCCAAAAAAGGGGGTGGGGGTGACAATGTTATTTATCCAGTTAATGACTCTATCAGAGGTGTAGCAAACCTTACCATAGTATCTTGTCTATAGCCATAAACACCTTGGTCCCTAATAACCTTTCCTGCTACATTATCCACACATTTCTTTATAGCATCTTATGACTTACATGAGGAATGAAAGATGATGTGAGAAGCCCAAAGCAGTCTTTGCAATGTTGCTTAATTGATAGCCTTGGTAAACATTGATAATCCTGCAACTTGGTGGTATTGATGGCCAAGAAATCATTTTCTAATTCTGCGCTTCAATTTTCCATGTTTTCTCCCCCCCCAAAAAAAAAAAAAAATTAGGGCTAAAGAGAATCATAAACTATTGGAGAAGAAATAGGATACAGAAAGGATGAGGAGAATCATCCTTGCTAAAACATCATTTTACTGTGTGATGAATTTTCTCATTACTCTAAACATCAGCTGACCAGGTCAGTTTAATACAGGTTGTTATCAAATGAAAAAGAAAAATAAAATAAAACCAAGGAAGTTATGGATGTACTTTGCTGTTATTGCTAAAAGACAGTGGAGTTGTACGTAGAACTTTATAAAACACTTCAGATTTGGGTTCACAGTGACAGCTCTGGTGTGGGGAGAAACTTTTTTCCCTTCCATCTTTTATCTATGATCTTCACCTAACACCTTTATCCTAGTGAATTCTGGTAAAAATAAGTGTCAAAAGAATATATAGCTTAAGAGAAGTACAAAAAAAAAAAAAAAAAACAAGAAGAGAAGATCACGGCCAACCCCTGTCCCTTCTGGATTTGAGAATTTCCTTTTAATCCAGTTGTTGCTTTATTTCTTGTTCTTCTGTCTTTACTGCAGCTCAGTATTAGCACATATATCTATAGAGAAAAAGGTTGTATTTCCACAAATGAGTTAGCACCTTCCTTTTCTCTAATGAGTTAGCACCTTTTTTTGTTAAAAAAAAAAAAAAAAAAAAGTGTTTCGGTCAATATTGCTGAAAAAACTGTGACCGAACTCTTGCCCTGCAGATCTCTCAGATTATGTTGTAAATGGCAAAATAAGGTAGAAGAGTGAATATGGATATATTCCAAAAAATGGAAAACAGAAGCGAGAGAGAGAGAGAAAGACAGAGAGATATCACTTCCCACCTAGGAGATCTGAGACAGCTAAATGGATAAAAAATTTTAAGTTGTAATTTGCAGGGTAGTAATAGTGGAATGAGAAATAAACCATTTGGTAGAGAGAGGAGGCATGTGAAAAACTTCTCATTCAATATTTGTATAATTAAAGAGTTAACTACTTGTGCAGGCATGAAAAAAATTAGAACAAATTCAAGGGAGGGCATTTCTCTTAATGCTAAAGTGCAGAGTGTTGGTGAGATGTGAAGAAAATATTAGATTAGGTTATAAAGAGAAACAGTGGTAATGTCACGCTTAGTAGAGCATGTCCATTATGCTGAGGTGCCCTGGGAGGTTTTTCAGCAAGGGTATAATCTGGAAATATAGGCTTTGAAAGGTACCTCTGGCAGCACCATTAGGAAAAAATTGAGGAGTGAAATGCTTAGTGGTAGAGGTTAATTAATTACTGTATTTCTGCTAGATTTCAATAAAATCTTAGAAGTCACTAATATTCTATAGTGGGTTATAATTTACAAAGTTCTCTCATATATATTTTCTCTTTTGAAAACTGATTTAGGGCAGAAGTGATACTGCAATGTCAGGTTCTTGAAACCAAACCTCCCAGCAGAGAGAACTCAGGAGGGGAACAAGCTCTCCTGCTCCCTCTTTGACATCTGTCTTTGGGCTCTCTGCTCAGGAGTTTATATAGTGGCAGGGAGGTTGTTCTGCTAGGGTGTGAGTCCTGTCAGTTACAGCCAGCTGTCCAATGAACTCTCCGGCCTTGGAAACTGACAGGAAATCCACCAGTCAGAAGTGCACTTGGAGGAGACAACAAGGCACCATCTATGAAACTGACCAGTCAGAAGTCCACGTGGATGAGACAGCAAGGCACCAGCATCTCCCTCACAGGTGTCTGGCCCTTGCAGCAAGCTGGTTCCTCTGTCCCCAGGAGCATCAACATCTCCAGGGCTAAGGCAGCAGGTCTTGGTGCTGCCTTATCCTGCATCAGAAGGACAGTACTGACAATGAAGCACAGATGTGAAATATTTTATACACGCCAAATTAAAGGATCTGTCTACTGTTTGAATGTGGACAAGAAAAAAAAACTATCAAAACGGCTGCACTATTGCCTGAGAGCTACTCGTCATCATGGCCAAGGCAAAACACTATGGATATACTACTACGTGGTAGACCCTGTGCTGAGAATCTATATCAGATGATCTCACTTAGTCCTCATAACAACTGAATACAGTCACTTCCCTGTGATAGATCGGGGAACTGAGGATTAAGAGAGATAAAGAAATCTGTTCAAGATCATATAGCTATTTAGTGGCAAAGCCAAGACTTGTTTGAATCTGAAGCTATCAACCATTTTAACCATTTTAACCTGGGGTACCTTCTGTACTACTGGTTAGTAATGGACATGGAAGAAATTTCTTTGTTTATGTCTTCATGTTTTAAGATACGCAGGTCTTGACTTTTTTAAGGTTGTTCACTATTTGATTCAAGAAAGACAGTGTTTTATTTTAAATTATGAGCCAGGAGGTAGTCAAACTTGATTATAATGGCAACAGATCCCATTTGAAGAAATCTTGCCACACTAGATTTTAATCCTGACCGTGTGCAAATGATGGGAAGCTTTTCTGCCAAAATGCTGTAGCATCATGACAGAGTTACTTTCACTCTTAGACATTGTTATATCAAAAATCCTCAAACCTGAGTAACAAAAATCATTTTCCTCTTACCAGTCATTCAAATATGATGATATCTGCATTCTCAATGTTATGGTTATCCACTCACAAAAGTAATTCCGACATGCTTGACTTTTAGCACTCCTGTATAAAGTATGGTGGAATTCTTTTGGAGCCCAACTTTAATCATCCAGGCCACTGGGACCTATCAAAGGTTACTGCTTCAGTGCACTAAGTGGGTCCTTGGTGGTATGAAGCAATTAATGAGTGGTCCAGAAAAGCACAGTAATAACTTTAATCAAGAATACAAATGAGGTCCTCAATTGATACAACTTCTATGATATATATATTTTAACATAAGTAAGTGTAAACATGCACTATCAGATGTATTCACTATGATTTCCATCTATTGTGCTTAAAATCACACTATGACCAGTAAGGATATCATTTCACCATGTACTTCATGTAGTTATCCAATTATATACTTGCAGGGGTCCTCAAACTACAGCCCGTGGGCCACATGAGGCGGTGCAATTATATTTGTTCCTATTTTGCTTTTTTACTTCAAAATAAGATATGTGCAGTGTGCATAGAAATTTGTTCATAGTTTTTTTGTTTGTTTGTTTGTTTTTTAACTATAGTCCAGCCCTCCAATGGTCTGAGGGACAGTGAACTGGCCCCCTGTTTAAAAAATTTGAGGACCTCTGCTCTACAGAGAGGTTATTAGAAGTGATCAGCAGAAAGAAAAAGGTGCAGAGTCACACTATAATGAGAATATAGGGTTCCTAGTTCAAATGATAAAGCCACTTAGTCACAAATACCAAAGAAATCATAAGCAATTTTTTTCGCTAAGTAGCCATTATTATGTTTCTTATCTTATCTTTTTCTTGTATGGGTGTATTACTTTATTTTATTCATTTCTTTTCCTAGAGTAAGAGAGGAAATAAACAGAGGCTGTATTGAAACTGTTTCTTTCCCAAGAAGGCAGTAGCAAGAGAAAATCTATTTAAAGAGTATTGTCTCTTTGGTTAAGCAGGAAATGAATTTGCTGCAAAGGCTAGTGGAACACCGCTCTGATAGAATTGAAGGTAATTAAAATCTAATGGTAGAATCTAACCATTTAAATTGCAATTTAAATTGGTCAAATAGGATTGAAATCAGAGTACTTGACAACCTTAAAATAGGACTATAAGAGATTTGCTATATGCATGTGAAATATGTTGCTTACTCTGAATTGAAATTAACATTGCATGGATAAAATGAAATAGTTTTTAAATTTATATGACTTTCCGTTAGAATAAAAAGATAGTCTTGAGGATTTAAATCTTACAAAAATATAATGACAAAGAAGCAAAGAACAACTGGAAGAAAATTAAAAGCTTTCTTTCTTTTTTTTTTTTTAGTAGAGACAGAGTCTCACTGTACTGCCTTGGGGTAGAGTGCCATGACGTCACACAGCTCACAGCAACCTCTAACTCTTGGACTTATGCAATTCTCTTGCCTCAGGCTCCCAAGCAGCTGGGACTACAGGCGCCCCCCACAACGCCCAGCTATTTTTTTTGTTGTTGCAATTTGCCCGGGGCTAGGTTTGAACCCGCCACCCTTGGCATATGGGGCTTTTAATCACTAACAAAAGATGATTAGGTATTTGCTATTTATGAGATCTTATTATTGTAGCATGTATAGTTTATTATATGAAGTCTGAGGATGAGAATTTTAAATTGTCAAATCACACTTATTGCTAGTTTAACATAAGACTGTATAGTTGGGCCTAGCAGTTTTCTCTTTCCAAATGTGGAAAACTTAGTTGCAATGCAAAAAATTTCAAGATGTAATTATATGATTTTTAATAAAATTTTAATATATTAAACAGGTTTGACACATGGAAACAAGGAAATGCTATTTGCATTTCTTACGAGAATTAATAACGCACAACAAGAAGGACTCCAGTGGAAGTTTAGAGAGATTAAGATTAACTAAAGTGAATGTAGTTCTTCCATATTTTTGCTCAACACTCTTTCTGTTATGACACCAATTCTCAATTTGCTGCCCATTACACAAGGCACTGGGGACCACTATTTTTAATAGCACACCAACCACCCAGAAGTCCAGTGTGGTTGAGAATATGATCCACTGCATCTATGTCTGTTAGACTTCACCTCACTTCAGAGGACCAGAGAGAAACTTCGTAGCCCTCATTGGCCAAATATAACCCAGATCTCTGCACAAGGCTATGAGTTGAAATACACTGATAGAAGAATGGTTAAAGTACTAACAATTAAAGAGAGATGTGGGCAGAAATTATTTTATTTTCTTCTTTTAACAGCTTTCTTTTTCATTGAAATTGTTTTCTAATTAAGAATTGTTTTTTTTGGTTGTTATACATTTGTATATAAAGCCCTCCCTCCCTCACCTGCTCCCCCAATACACGCACACATATACATGCAGGAAGTTTTTAAGAACTTTAATTTACTGAGAAATGTGTGCTTAACTCAGAGTAAGATACTTGACCATCGTATAACATAGCCATATAATTTTAAGAGAAATCATTATCCCAAAAGGGTAACATAGGGAGGAAAAGAGTTCTAATAGCAAGAAGAAAATCTGGGTCTTTGTCCATTAACTTCAGTGAAATTATAGACAAGCAGATGTTCATGAAAGACAATATATTTATGCATTTCCCCTAGAAACAATGTTAAAATTGAAAGGTCTGTTCTTGACAAGAGACTCGGCATAAAAGTAAGCCTAGCTTAGGCCAATGATGTCATAAAAATAACCATAAAGTTCTTCCATATATTTAATAGTAAAATTATACTCAGAGCCCAATAAAATGAGCATAAATATTCTATACACATTGATTATACAAGAGGGCACTCTATGCTATAAAGCATACATGCTACACATAAATAAAATTATACTCTACTATAAATTAAAACTACTTAAAATTAATATGCTAGTTATAATAAAGATTGAACATTTAATTAACAATATTTTTGCTTGCCTTCCTAGAAATTTTACGATTTGAATGGCCCAGGTCTCTTTAAATTTCTGTCTGGGGATGTTTGAAATGACTTTTTATTCTTCAAAAGATTCTCTTTTACCTCACATGATCCAGGGTATCAGAGATGCTGGGACTGTTCAACAGACTAGTGTAAAATAAGAAAGCTGAGAATAAGCATGGATAAGAACCAGATGCACTTGCACTTCCTGAGGTATCTAAAGTTCTAATTGAACCTCAGCCAAGATGTGATCTGGACTAGTATAAAATCCCAAGTGACAGAAGAGAAAGAAGAGACCCCAAAGAAGAATCTTCCAACACTCACACCTGTGATCAAGAAACATTGCAGCTCACGATTCCAACTTCTGGCAGAGCCTGGGTAGCAATTTATAAAGATAAAGACAGAGAAAAGGGCAAGGCAGGTTGTCAGAAAAACAAGTAGGGGATCAGATCTGAATTCTCATCTTGAGAGGTGACAGTAACAGCGAAAGACAGTGCGTGATGGACACACAGAGAATTCCCAGAGACCTGATGGCAGTGCATCTCAGTGTCATCCTCACCCACGGGCAATCATGTTTGTCTTCATTGGCTCCAAAACTTGGTCTGCAGCAATCCACAGTTAGGAAGCCTGGTGGAGGGATAGACCTGCCTTTCCCCCAGTCAACAGGACCTGAACCGTCATCCAGTGACCGCAAGGGAATGCTCAAAGATCAAGTTTTTGTTTTCAGATTGTAATCTTTATTTTAGCCCATTTAGGATGCTATAGCAAGACGCTATAAATGGAGGGGTTTATGAATAACAAATTTATTTCTCACAGTTCTAGAGCATGAAAAGTCTAAGATCAAGGCAGATTCAGTGCTAAATAAGGGCCTTCCAGCTGTGACCTTACTTGGTGGAATAAGGGGAAAATAAGGTCCCTCAGGCCTCCTTTATAAGGGCAATAATCCTATTCATGAAGGCTGTGCCCTCATGACCCAATCATCTCCTAAAGGGCCTACCTCTTAACACTACTGCTTTCAGGATTAAGGTTCAATGTATGAATTTTGGAGGGGAGGGGATCACAATGGGCAGACCATAGAAATCTTGGTGGTATATATTAATAAATGCTTATTCCAAAAATAACTTTGATAATACACAGCATGTTTGCAGCAGTATCTAAGGAAGAACATAAGCTCATGGACTTGTTGCTTTTTTCTTTTTCTTTTTTTTTTTAGAGTCTTACTATGTGGCCCTCTGTAGAGTGCTGTAGCATCATAGCTCACAGCAACCTCAAACTGTTGGTCTAAGCAATCCTCTTGCCTCAGCCTCCCAAGTAGCTGGGACTATAGGCGCCTACCACAATGCCTGGCTATTTTTGTTTTTTGTCACTGTTGTTTAGCAGGCCCGGGCTGGGTTCAAATCCTCCAGCCCCAGTGCATGTGGCCAGCACCCTAACCACTGAGGTACAGCAGATTTGTTTCTTTTATTTATACGTTTTATTTGTTGAACCATTTGGTTTTTTTCTGAAAGCACTAATTAATTAATTGTCTAGTATGGCTTCCATTCCTCTGGGGCATTCTTCTTCC
>CAUYPK010029993.1:0-13504 GCA_963574355.1 Loris lydekkerianus
CAGGGGGTGGTGTGCAGTATATCCTACATGGTGCATGTTAGGGAGAAGTTACCAGCTCCCCCAACCCCACCCTCCACTTTTTCTTTTTTGAGACAAAGTCTCACTCTGTTGCCAGGCTAGAGGACACTGGCATCATCATGGCTGACTGCAACCTCAAACTCCTGGGCATGAACAATTATCCTGCCTCAGCCTCTCAAGTAGCCAGGACTACGGGTGCATGCCACCACATACAGCGCAGCTAACTTTTCTATTTTTTATGGAGATGGGGTCTTGCTTTTGTTCAAGCTGATCTCAAACTCCTGGCTTCAAGTAATCGTACCACCTCAGCCTCCCAAAGGGCTAGGATTATAGGCAGGAGCCACCTTGCCTAGCCCTTTTAAAATATCTTTTATGATGGCATTTATTTGTTTTTTCCAAATAGATTTGATTTTCAATGAACAGATACAAGACCCTAGCTGGTTTCTAGTATAAGCTATTTGCTGACTTGCTATGTTATCTTTGGCAAATGAACTTCTCTGGGGCTTAACTTTCTCATGAGAAAGTAAGTGGATTAATAAATTGTGGTATATGTACACCGTGGAATATTATGCAGCCTTAAAGAAAGATGGAGACTTTACCTCTTTCATGTTTACATGGATGGAGCTGGAAACATATTCTTATTAGCAAAGTATCCAATGTACTCAGCCCTACTATGAAACTAATTTATAGCTTTCATATGCTATAACCCAATTATAGCCTAAGAATACGGGGAAAGGGGCAAGGGATGAGAGGGGAGGGGGGAAGATGATTGGAGGATGGGTAATTGGTGGGACCACACCTAGGTGCATCTTACAAGGGTACATGTGAAACTTATTAAATGTAGAATATAAATGTTTTAACACAATAACTAAAAAAACCCCAGAAAGGCTATGTTAACCAGTGTGATGAAAATATTTCAAATTGTATATAAAACCAGCGCATGGTACACCACGATTGCATTAATGTACACAGCTATGATTTAATAAACAAACAAAAAAAAGTAAGTGGGTTGAGCTAAATGATTTCTACCATTACACCCAGCATTGCCAAGCTGTGACTGACCCAGTGATTCCAAATCTGATGAATACACTGATCAAGGTAGGGGTATCATGAAAACCAGGTGCAGTCATATAATAATGAAGACGACTAATAGGCCCTGACTTACAATGTTTTGACTTAACAAATTCTCACTTTTATAATGGCATGAAAGAAAATGCATTCAGTAGAAACTGTACTTCAAGTACACACACCTCATTCTTTTTTTCACTTTCAGTATAATATTCAATAAATTACACAAGATACTCAACCAAATAGGCTTTGTGCTAGATAATTTTGCCCAACTGCAGGCTAATGTAGTATGGGTTCATTTACGGTAGGCCAGATCAAGCCTATGATGTTCGATAGATTAGGTGTATTAAATGCATTTTCAGCTTATGACATTTTCAATTTATGATGGGTTTATTGGGATGTAACCCCGTCTTAAGTCAAGGAGCATCTGGAGTTTGCTTATAAGGGTTGTAATTCTTCCACAGGCCAATTCTAAAAGAGAAGTTTCAAAAATTGTCTAAGCAATGACAGGATTATTGGAAAAAATGTTCTGAACACTCCTTTGTGCATGTGTGTGGATTCTGGTACATTGTTTAAAAATAGGTAAAAGAGCTGCAGAAGAGGGATGAAAGGCAAATTCTTACGTGTCTACTCACTTTACTTTCATCAAATGTTGTTATCTCCTTCTGACATTTCATACAAACCAGTTATTCTACTGCAAGAGAATCACTGAGAAAAGTGGTAAAAATGATGATGTAAGGCAAAAGAAGAGAACCTCCAAATAGCCTCCCTCAGGTACCTCCAAAATTACGCTTTTGACATTGCAGAGGCACCTATCATGGCCACCAGGGAGGCAGAAAACAGGCTATAAAACTTCTGCACAGAAAGGAACTGGCACTTTCTTTGCCACCTGTGTATCTTGCCAGGGCATCTGCTGGAAAATGGGCTGTTCATATCACCAATGTTGAGGCAGTGATCCACCAAGCCCGAGTGAGAGCCCAGAGGTGTTTCAAAATTGACAAATTCTTGACAAAAACAAAAAACAATCATCAGCTGAAACCCAATTTATTTCAGAAAAATACATACCATAAAATTCCAGAGACGTTTAATTAAACACAAGGCATTCGGTGGAGTTTATCTAATTTCGTGTCATTTTATGAATGCTGTTATAGTCACAAAAATACATTTCTCTAGGTGGATGGGAAGAGTATATCTGCCAAGAAGATTTCAAAGCCGTTTTAGGACATCTCTTAGGTGAAGTGATGATGATTCATAAAAGGTGCAAGGCAGGAAATCTAGGATAGTCCACCCCCAAGATAGAAATCAGAACAAATGCTAGAGAAGGCCTGTCATTTGAGGAAGCTCATTTCCTAGGAACAGACATGGGCTATAGAGCCACTGGCCATTCAGAAAGCTGTTTGCTTTCATGTACAGAAGCAGCTGGAACGTGTTTTCTTCAAGAGCTGGTTTCATCCAGAAAGAGCTCAAGTAAGTCATTCCACTTACTGAAACAGACACTACTGCACTTGCTTAAAGGGTTCAAAATTTTCCCTAAGCCAGAAATGACTGTGGCCCCTTATAACTTTTGATACAGCCTGACATACAAGATGAGACCTTTGATTGCTCACAGCAGACACACTCTACTTCCTTTTAGGTAAGTGTGCTATAATCCTGAAAATCAATATTCCCTTATATATGAATTAAAATGGAAAAAGCATAGATCTTGTAAATTACAACTCATAAAAATGTTTCAGAGTAAAGTCAGCACAGGGAAGGGACATGACTCACTGAAACCTTGTAATTCTGGGCAGGGCCCATTTATTTTAGGTTCCTCCTTGAGCTCATTACTTTTTAAAAACCATCAGTAAAATGATATAAAAAGCCACAATGTCATCATGGAAGAAAAGTTAGCTCTTGGAGGTATGACTAGACAACATGGCTGAGACCAGATGTGGTGTGGCAGACATTTCTTGTTGTCTACCCCATGTTCACGTCCTCTTTCTTCCTTTTAAACAGAAGTCAGAAGTATTATGGTTGGCTAGAATCAAGCACAGTAATCACATTCCCCTTTGCCAGATTGGTCTAGGGGAAGCCATGTGACCTGAGATGTTAAGAGCAAGTCAGTTAGGAAACTTTTTGGAAAGATTTTCCTCCCAGGTTAAAAAAGAGAGAGAGAAAGAACTGAAAGAAGAGCTTCTTACTGTTCTGAACGCACAGCTCTTTTCCCGACACACACACCCCACATCCTACTTCCTGTCTTGGGACACAGTTGAGTGAAGATGTTATGCATAGAGTGACAGCAGCCACTTGTTGACCATGTGGCAATAAGAGGGTGGCAGATTGGCAGGGTGACATTGTTGAGATGCTGAATCAGCCCTAGAGACATTTACCTCTAATCTTCTACATAGTAAATAATAAATGTCCTTATACTTTAAGCCATTGGTAGTTGGCTTTTCTGAGCTTTTCCTACTTCCAACAAGAAGACATGCTTTGAATTTTCTGACATTAAATAGTACCATTATATTATAACACCACACACCAGAAATCCTAATTATTACAGTTGCCTCCAGCCTTCTTGATTGATTGATAGGCAGTTGAATGCATTCATTCATTCCCTTATACAAGTGTTCCTGTGTAGTCTGTGTTGCACCTGCTACTCAACAGGACATAGAGACCAGGACATGAAACAGGATCTTTGCTTCTAGGAGGACACTTACAAAGGGGAGCAAAATCACAGCACAAGGGGATACAGGCCATAATAAACCACTCAATAAATCTGCCTAACACATAATATTATGTTTTAGGCAGATTCTTTCTTTCATTATATTAACTAACATACAAAGAAAGTCACACTAACGTGTCCCTAGGAGTTATAATCTTTCATTTGAAGTCTGTTGGTTAAAACAACAACAAAAAAGGCTGACCACCACTTGGTTTTCATAAGTAACCTGTCCCTTCTACAATGATAATGCATAACAAAAATACATTTGTCCCATAGGTAGCTTCTGTGTATTCTATCTTCAATCTGCAACAAAGCCATCAATTGTGAAATTTATCTTCATTTCTTCCCTGGCTTCGTGGTGATATTTGCTTTCAAATACTCAATGACTCTCTTCCCTCTTTAATCCCTTATCACCCTTAAAAGCAGAAAAGCATCTGACTTTTGGTGTCCCATATCCACAAATCACACTGTAACGGAAACCATGTATTTTACTCGCACTAAATAATTAACCTCAGAGGTCATTCATATTTTAAGTGCCTTTATTACTAATTCGAATAAAGTACTTTTTTCTTTATTAGAAAGAAAATCAGCAAGCAGGCAGAGATGGTGGGATGGGGTAAGGAGCATATGAGGCCTACTCCCCGTCCCTAAAGACAAATGCCCATCAGGGTGACATGAACATTACGAGTGAGAAGCAGAATGATCTGTTCTGTAGAAGTCCTGTTTTCTAGCATAGGGAGGGTTCCAGTCCTTTCTCATGGGCTTCCTCAAGTCAACCAGCAGCCTCTCTATCCTGACTTTGGGCTAGACCCCTTTACCCACCTTCCTAAACCAAGCCAACCTCAGTCTTACCCTCCCCTTCTTTTCTGCTCGAACACTCCTATAAGGTTGTGCATATTTTGACTTCTGGCACAAATGATGTGACTTGGTAAATACTTTAAAATATTTGAAATAGTGAACCAAAATATTCTTCTTTCCTCTACTCAGGATGTTCTAGAACACATCCCTATACATATCCTATATTATCTGAGTTCACCAAGTTTCCAACAAAGAACTTTCTTACTAGAATGACCCTCTTCACTAAGAGCCATTAACATGTAACAAAAATACCCAGTCCAATTAAAATGAATAAAACTTTGTGGATTTCACAGACTTGGGCTAAAAGGAGGGTAAAAATTAGTCTGTTAATGTCTCGCTTTACATTTAATTACATTAATACACCTCACATTAATATTGCACCAATTACATTGGTGCAGTGGCTTATTCATACAGCTTTGCACATAATAGGTGCTTAATGAATACGTATTATGTGCATGCATGGGTGCCGCTCAGTGACAGAATGCTGAGAGTGTCATCTTCTGCATACCATCTCCACAATAAGCTATCACCTGGGTGCCAGATGGGATTCTTCCCAGCTCTGTCTGCCAGCGCGTAACTGGCATACAGTAGGGCCACTGGTCAGCAGAGAGCCGTATTTTAACAGAGGCAGGAAACACATGTCCCCGTTGGCTCTAGATTGTTCTTAAATCCTGATCCTGTGTCACCCTCTGCTTGACTCTGATCTCACTAAGGTCTCAGCTCAGTTAGTTTCTGCCTGGAGCCCTCCCCGGGACCCAGATGGTTTCTCTTCTGTGGCCTCTGAGTCTTTGGTCTCTTGCCTTGCTTCCTGGTCCAAACAGAGCTGTTTGAATGGCTGTCCAAAACAAAATTATAGGTTTGCAGAACTCATACAAAGCAACTTCTCACTTTACTTAGAATACTTTATTTTTCTTCTATTTAAATTCATATAGGAACATAAGATAAAAATGATTTTTGGAAAATCTGGGAATAAGGAATGCAGAATGACAGAATCGAGAGGATGATTCATGGGTTAAGATACTCCATTCTAACTAAATCTTTAAGGGAAACCAAATGTTGTTATCACTGTGTATAGATGAGTATCAAAAACAAAATGTTAAAACAACCACAAATGATTGGCAAGGCAACAGTTTACTGGCACAGAAATATCCTTCTGGCTGCCTCCCCATAGGCACACGCTCAGAATTCACTCACACAGAACCACTAATTAAACTCAGAGACAGCAGGGGCGGGGTACCTCCCAGGTCTTTATATATTCTACCCTTTCTATTTTTTGCCTACTTTATTTTTAAGAGCCTCAAAAGGTCAATGTTCATCACTTGAGTAAATTAAATCCCAGCCATCAGACCTCCATAACCAAGGAAAAAGTTAGCAAAGCAAGGCAACCTCAACTATAGCAAATAGTGTTGAAACGCTTTGGTTTTGCTATATACTGCATACAGGGTGGCCTTGGCAAAAGACATTTAATGTCATGTACTTTTATCATTATTAAAGGCAAGTGACATTGTTTATTGGCCCAATGACTATGATCTCACACACAAAATGGAAAACCTATTTGGTAAATTTTAAAGCTCCTCTGCTTTCCATGCTAGCAGAATTCTCTGAGGTATTAAGAGTGGCTAGAAAGGCAAGGGTGGGTGGAAAAACTATTCCTAGCACTGCAGTGGGTAGAAGCAAAGGGGGATTTTAATACAACCCAGATTCTAAAGATTTTCGTGGAGGTACCTACCTCATCTATGTGCAAAAAATGCAGCATGAGGAATTCTTTTCTGAAAATAGGGACACTCACTGAGTGGCTGAAGATCGGGTTATTATAGCATCATCCTTGTGGGGAGGTTTTTCTAGCATCAAACACTGGCAAATGGTTTTTCCATTTTCTTTGTTTTCTTCTAAAGTCACATGCTGCTACCCATCATTTCTTCCAGCTGTGCTTCATGCAATTATTGGTTCACCATCTCAGGCTACAGCAATGTTTATGAACCCACTGCCTCCTGATGTTTACCCTGAGTTTCCCCATCATTTTCCTCAAGGCACCTGAATTCCTGTAAAACCTGTGTTGCAATGTCCACTGAAACAATCTTCCTTTGGCTCACACCGTTACTGACACTTTTTTTTTTTTTTTTTTGAGACAGAGCCACCTGTAATCCCAGCTACTGACATATACTTTTTGACAGTCAATATGGGTCAAAACTATTAATCAGAATACAAAATCATGACAAGAGGACAGAAATCAGCAATCTGCTCTGCATATGCACAACTTGGGATGAGGCGGCACAGCGTTCAGTAGCTGAGAGCATCTACGGTCGTGTGCTGGGCTCACTGTGGGGGGGAACCTTACAGGCTGCTGCACTTGCTTAAATGGGCTCAGCCCGCAAAACAACACTTGGAGCTTGGGCAGAGTCCACACACTAAGTGTCACGTGTACTTTATAGTACATTTATGTATGTGTATACATCCACACACATTTTTCAAAGAATACATCTCAGTGACAAATAGCATTGCAATGAATCAGTGCTATGGAGGTTGTGGGAAGATGGGCTAGGTATGCAAACTGGCGTCGATGCTGGGATGAACAGCAGAGGGCAGGGACTGGGTCTCATTCTCCTGGCATCTTCCACACCTGCGCCGTTCTGGCACATCACAGAAGCTCAGTAAATGTCTGGTGACTAATCAAGTAACTGAATTACTGCTATTGCCACTGTGGGCATGTCAAAGTCACAGAATGGCTGCAGTGGTGTATGTGCCACCACACATAGACAGAAGCCTGATAACTGCTCTCCTGAAATGTAGGAGATGAGCTGAAAATCAGAAGCTTTGGGGTAAAAAGAAAGAATAGTACTGGATCTCGCTTTGTGAAGTCGTCTTTTAATTTTAGGTTGTGAAGGCTCATATTATGTAACCAATGAATTTAGAACACTAATACCAGTGAGTGAAGCATTCTAATTAAATTTAGGGCACAGGAAGGAGAGAGGATATTTGTGTGGACCTCACCTAATATGCATGATGCAATGGTACATTTCAAAACTATTAAGAAATGAGTATAATTGTGATGGATGTGTTACTTAGTTCAATGTAAGCATTTCACATTGTATATCGAAGCAGTACCCTGAACCCCACAAATGTACCAATGTACAAAGTTATAATTTAATAAAAAATAAAAAATAATTGTAAAAAGCTGCAATATAAATTTTAGGTTTCTTAAACATTTTGTTACCACAACCAATTGTCAAGTGCTTCTCATCTTTCTAGTGGTCCATGAAAGATGATTATTCTTTAATTCTTAAATATGACCCATGGAGTCACATGTGCTCCATTTGCCTATTCCACAACCTGCCAGCACAGCATTTTGAGCCCATTCTTCCTGCAGATCTCACGTGATCTTCTCTGCTCTTTCCACTGGATTTTGTCAACTGCCCTAACACCCACCTCTCGGCTTCTGAATTCCCAGGCCTCTTATTGTCTGCTCCATTTCACCTGGACCTTTTGTTCTTTCCCATCATTCAGTGGTCACCAGCAAATACCAATCAATTATTACACATATCTAAACTATTATGAAGGAAGAACTTTGACTAGTGGCGGAAATTTAAAGAAATAAGAGACATAATTTTCAGGGTTTACAGACAATTTGAAAGATCCATCATAAAAATTAAAAAGGATAAATTATAATACAATATTATGCAGAGTTATTTGATTTCAGATATAGAACACACTTAAAGCTGTGTTTCTCAGCCCAGTCCCTAAGAATTTTGTCTTTTTTTTTCTGAAATTAATTATTTAAAACTATTCCTAAGATTTTTTTATTGTAAGCTCTTGCAATTAATAAAATTGAAAAGGGAAAAGGGTCAAAGTTTTGGCCCTGTCCAAGTGAAAGCAAAGCATGGGTTAAATAGGATAGGAAATGCCTAACCTATTCTCACAGAGAAGTCTCACGCTCTATTGGTCTATTATTATTATTATTTTTTTTTTTTATATATTTTTGGGGAAATTTTCTTGTTATAGTATAAAAATACTGATGGATTTTGTTTATTTATTTTGTATCCTGCATCTTTACTAATCTGATAGTTCTCATTTTTGTGTGTATGGTCTTTAGAGGTTTCTGTATATAAAACCGTATCATCTGTAAACAGTGACAATTTTAGTTCTTTCTTTCTGAATTGGATACCTCTTATTTCCTTTTCTAGCCTAATTATTTCGGCTAGAATTTCTATTGGTCTATTAGATTCAATGCTGACTTTCTAATTCCTTGCTACTCTTGTGGGTTCTTTGGAAATCTCACTGTTATTATTCTCTCTCACACCTGAAGTTCCTTTGACCCAACAAATGTACTCTATTTTCTTATTTGCCTACTCCCTCTTCATCTTCTAGAAATTGGTATTCCACCTCTGGCTTCTCTGCTGAGTTCATACTCCTAGACTATGAATGGGACTCAGCACAGGGGAATCCTCCAAGAGCACAGCTGAATGGGACACACATGGCGTGCTGGTCTCCCTTGCCCATGTATACATCTGGTCAATGGGGGAAACACTCATTCTTTGTTTAGATAAGTGAAAGTACAGGGCCTAAGCAAACCAGTGGCCCAACTATATTTCCCAGACACGTGTGCGAGAGACATGAGTCAATTGTGCTGTGTTGACTCAAGGTGTGTATATCAAATTCCCTTGATTTGGATTGTCAACAAATTAATATACAAATTGATGGCAACTAAATTTGAGTTTTAGAAAAACAATAGATACTATTATTTTCTGTTATTTGGCCAATTTAAGCTTTCCCTTTATTGTATTTTTTTCTGAATAATAAAACTAATACATGCCAAACAATAACAATTTAAAAAGTGATGCATATTATCATACTAAAGCTATAGTAATACAAAAATATAAAAAGTAAAAATCAACTCTTTTCTATTCATGGATATGTTTCCATGTTGGTATAGGCAAATTTAGCTTGCTGTTTCTAACGGTTGGGTATAGAGTAGTCTATAGTATGAATGCATCCCTTTTTAAAATCTATTTTCTTCCTAATAGACATTTGTAGAGTCTCTAAGTTTAAACCACATGGTTTCCCAAAAGTTACCTTTTAAGTCTCCATACATAGAAGAAAAAAAAAAGGAAAATTGTAGCTAAATGTACCTTTATTTATAAAATATTCAGTAAAAAATTTTACTAGGTATTCTCTACATGTTTGCCATCTTTGTGTAAACTTTTGTAATGAATATTTTGTAGGTGAGGTACTTTTAGCTACAATTTCCTATTTTCCCTATGTATGTCAATTTTGGGGCAACTTCTGAGACACCCTATACCTTAAATATACTTACACCTATAGCCTTATAAATTTGTACATTTGTACAAGTTAAAGTCTGGATTTTTTCTAGCTTTGCAATTTCATTTTTACTTTTACATTTTATTTTTGATTAGAACATAGTATTTGTACATGATTACAAAGTACATGATATTCTGAAACATGTATGTAATGAGTAATGATCAAATCATGGAATTTAGTATATCCATATCCTTGAACATTTATTTATTTGTGTTGGGAACATTTCACATCTTCTCTTCTAGCTATCTTGAAGTACACTATGTTAACAAGAGTCACCACAATATGATGGAACTGTAGGTCATCATGTTAAGTGAAATAAGTCAGGCACAGAAAGACAAATATTGTACATTCTTACTCATATGTGGGAGCTAAAAAGTTGGATTTCGTGGAGATCACTTCACTTTACCTAGTGAAGCTGGGACAGATGTGGGGCTGGGGAGAGGAGGAAGGGAAATTATTTAATGGATATAAACATACCGTTAGAAGGAGTAAGTTTGAGTATGACATATAATTTTTAATGTTATGTATGTGCCTTTTGCAGTATTTTGGACCTTTATTACTAAAAGATTATTCTTTGTTTATTGGGAACTCAAATTTAGCTTGGGTATTCAATATTTTATCTGGAAACCCTTACTACTAATGGTTCTGTCACTCTCACTGTCTTAACTGAGATAGCAAGGGTGCTACCCGGGTTCTTTACTCTGCAGATGGGTGGCATGGATTTCTCAGCCCACTTTTGTACAAAAAAAAGTCTTTTACACAAATCTTCTATTAATCTCCACTCTATGAAATATTTTAAATAATCAACATTTTTTCCCATTTTTTTTGAATTTTAAATTTTGGTTTAATGGTAATATAAGTATAAAACCATGTTATGCATTGCTGATGGAAAAGTATTAATTGTTATGACCATGTTTGTATACAACCTGAGGAAATCTATGAAAATGAAACTTACTTAGATACTTTGCAAATCACTTTTCTGAGAATTTATCCACCATTTGATGGATTCGTATGCATATATGTATATGTAAATACTAATATATATGTATATGATGGCACCAACATAAAGATTTTATAAGGATGTATTGGTTCATAGAAGCAAAAATGGAAAAAATTACTAAAAATGTAAATCACTATCAGTATAAGAATGGCTAAATAATTTATAGCACAAACCTCAATGTAAAACATTAAAAATATTAAAACTTTATCCCTTAATTTGAAGAGATTTAAATAAGATATAGTTGAATAGAAAGGAAAAATGAAATTCATGAAAAGTACATATTATCAACCACTTTTGAAAAACAATGAATTGCCACAAAGAAATCTCTAGATACATTAATACTGTACATAATTCTTATTTATAACTTTAGAAAATGAAAGAAATTATGAAAGAATACTTATAATTGTTTTGTGACACAGGTCATCAGGGGTAAACATGTGGGTTTAGGAGAATCAATTAGGAAGGAGTATTTTAGAAAAATGGTAGAACAAAACAAAATATAAAAAGAATGCATAATTTTGAACCATTTAAGTCTGTATGCATGCATAAAAACATGTAAAATAAAAATAAAATATAAATATATTTTTTAGTACATTAAAAAATATGAGTATCACAGCAGTTTGTTTGTTTGTTTGTTTTACTAAAAATAAACTTTTCTTTTCCAGTGTAAAAAATTCCACTTTCAAAAGCTCCTTTACAATATATTGATCCTTTCCATTAAACCATATTTAGAGCTAGCCTTTATTATTGACTTTAGCTTCCAACCTTTACCCCAAGGCTTCAGGCTAACTTTGTAGATGTAAATTGTTCAATCATTAAAATAGTTTAAATACCACAGACTATAACTTCAGTTGTTTATAGGTGTATATAATAACCAAAATACACACTTAAATAAATAAATAACATTACTCTAAATCCTAAGAGGCAGACAAGTTGATTTTCAGAAAAACAATACTGAACAGAGAAAATTAAAATCATCGAATAGGAACATACTCAAACTGGTCTCACAAAACATACAATTTATAAACCTATTCACACCAGCACAGAATATCATTCCCCCTCTTGTTACGTTAGAAGAAATCACAGTTCTATTCTTCTTCATCATCTTTTTCTTTTTTTTAATTAAATCATAGCTGTGTACATTAATGCAATCATGGGGTACAATGCGCTAGTTTTTATATACTATTTGAAATATTTTCATCATCCAACTAGTTAACATAGCCTTCACAGCATTTTCTTTGTTATGGTGTTAAGACATTTATATTCTACATTTAGTAAATTTCACATGTATCCTTGTAAGATGCACCGTAGGTGTGGTCCCACCAATTACCCTCCCTCCACCCATCCTCCCCCTCCCCTGCCCTCCCTCTCCCCTTTCCCCTTCTTCTTGGGCTATAATTGGGTTCTAGCTTTCATATGAAAGCTACAAATTGGTTTCATAGTAGGGCTGAATACATTGGATACTTTTTCTTCCATTCTTGAGATACTTTGCTAAGACTCTATCATGTAAACATGAAAGAGGTAAAGTCTCCATCTTTCTTTAAGGCTGCATAATATTTCATGGTGTACATATACCACAATTTATTAATCCATTCGTGACTTGATGGGCACTTGGGCTTCTTCCATGACTTAGCAATTTGAATTGGGCTACAATAAACATTCTGGTACAAATATCTTTGTTATAATGTGATTTTTGGTCTTCTAGATATATACCTAGTAGAGGAATTGTAGGATCAAATGGTAGGACTATTTTTAGATCCCTAAATGTTCTCCAGACATCTTTCCAAAAGGAACGTATTAGTTTGCATTCCCACCAGCAGTGTAGAAATGTTCCCTTTCCTCCACATCCACGCCAACATCTTTGGTTTTGGGATTTTGTGATACGGGCTAATCTTACTGGAGTTAGATGATATCTCAAAGTAGTTTTGATTTGCATTTCTCTGATGATTAAGGATGATGAGTATTTTTTTATATGTCTGTAGGCCGTGGACCTGTCTTTTTTAGAGAAGTTTCTCTTCAAGTCCTTTGCCCACCCTGAGATGAGATCACTTGTTCTTTTCTTGCTCATACATTTGAGTTCTCTGTTGATTCTAGTTATTAAACGTTTCTTGGAGATATAACTTGCAAATATCTTCTCCCTTTCTAAAGGCTGTTTTGCTTTACTTACTGTGTTCTTAGGCTGTGTAGAAGCTTTTTAGTTAGATCAGGTCCCAGTAGTGGATTTTTGATGCTGCTTTAATTGCCCGAGGTGTCCTTCTCATAAAATATTCACCCAGACCAATTTCTTCAAGAGTCTTCCCTGCACTTTCTTCTAGTATTTTTATAGTTTAATGTCTTAACTTTAAATCTTTACTGATAGAGGCCATCTATAGCAAACCCACAGCCAACATCATATTGAATGGAGTTCAATTGAAATCATTTCCACTCAGATCAGGAACCAGGCAAGGTTGTCCATTGTCTCCACTGCTTTTTAACATTGTAATGGAAGTCTTAGCCATTGCAATTAGGCAAGTAAAGGTGATCAAGGGTATCCATATAGGGTC
>CAUYPK010029995.1:0-12964 GCA_963574355.1 Loris lydekkerianus
TTTGCTCTCCATTTCTCTTCCTCTTTGAGAGTTTGGGAGCATTCAAAGGCTTTATCTTCAATGTCAGAAATCCTTTCTTCTGCTTGCTGCATTCTGTTGCTGAGGGATTCTACTGTATTTTTCATATCTTTGAGGGCTGCACATTCTTGCTTCAGTGTGTCTAAGTCTTTGGTGGTTTTTGTCTTTAAATTCGTTAAATTCTTGAGACAGCTTTTGAATTTCTCCTCGAATTCCTAATTCTATTTTATTAATCTTGTCTGCAATCCAAATTCTGAATTCGATTTCTTACATCTCCGCCAGTTGTTTATTAATGGGATCTTCAATTACATCTGCCATATCTTTTCTTTGGGGGTTTGATCTATTCTGGTTATTCATGTTACCAGAGTTTTTCCACTGATTCTGCTCCATGGTTGTTTTATTCCCTTTGATTTTTCCCCTGGGGCTTTGTCGAGGGCCTGTTCAGTGTTGTGGCCTGAGAAACTGGGACTCTGTATGGTGTGGTGGGGTTAGGTGGTTCTGTCTTGTTTTCAGCTGGTTTCTGTTCGACCCTAGTGAAACATTTACTCTGTGTTGAAGTCTCAGCTCTCTGAGTTGGCCCTGCCCTGGAAGCTTCCCGGGTTTGTGAGTTGCCTCAGGCAAATCTTTTACTCACAGGTGGTCTCCTCTGGTTGCCCAGGGAGATAGGGGGTGTGGCTTCAGAATATTCAGGAGTGAGCCGTTTTGCAGCCGCAGTTCAGGCACTGCCCAACCCCCTTGAGAGATCACCCAAAAGACCGGACTCCTGGGGGATGGGCCTCCAGATCCCAGAATGAGGGCGGAGTGGAGTGCTGGGAACCCAGAGCTGCAGGTAGTGAGCTCACACAGTTCCACACAGTTTTATGCCTGGCTGCACCACTGCCAGAAGACAGCCACCACTCCGCGTCTCAGGGAACCGCCTCTCTGGAGTGGTTCTCTCCTAGCCGATCGTCCTCTCCTAGCTCCCGCGCCCCAGAGTCAGCGCAGCTCAGGCACTGTCCACACCCCACGAGAAATCACCCAAGAATCCCGACTCCTGGGGACAGGCCTCCAGATCTCAAAGTGAGGGCAGAGTAAAGTGCTGGGAGCTCAGAGCTGCAGGTAGTGAGCACACACAGTTCCACACAGTTTTATGCCTGGCCGCACCACTTACAGAAGACAGCCGCTGCTCCATGCCCCAGGGAACCGCCGCTCTGGAGCGGTTCTCTTCCAGCCGACTGTCCTCTCTTGGCTCCTGCACCCCAGAATCAGTGCAGCTCAGGCACTGTTCACACCTTGTGAGAAATCACCCAAGAAACCGGACTCCTGGGGGACAGGCCTGCAGATTTCAGAGTGAGGGTGGAGTAGCGTGCTGGGAGCCCAGAGCTTCAGGTAGTGAGCACACACAGTTCCACACAGTTTTATGCCCGGCTGCACCACTGCCAGAAGACAGTCGCCGCTCCGTGTCCCAGGGAACTGCCACTCTGGAGCGGTTCCCTCCCAGCCTTCCATCCTCTCCTAGCTCCCGCACCCCAGAGTCCGCGCAGCTCAGGCACTGTCTACACCCAATGAGAAATCACCCAAGAATCTGGACTCCTGGGGGATTGGCCCCCAGACCCCAGAGGGAAAGTGGAGGGGAGTGCTGGGAGCTCAGAGTTGCAGTTAGAGAATATATACAATTTTATACAGTTTTATGCCCTTCAGGAGAACGCCACGGCACCCTAGTAGGGGAGGTGGCTCCAGTTTTTAGAGGGTCTCTCCCGTGGAGTGTAGTGGGACGACCTCTGCCCATTTGTTTGTGGGGCAGTCTGTGCCATTCTTATGGGGGAGGGGACTCCTATCAGCTTGGTGATGAATTTTGTACCTTTTGTTTGTATCCTTGTGGTTGCAGCTTGCCTCAGCGGGGTTGATGTGCGTTCTTCGACGTTCTCTCTTGGTGCTGCTCAAATCAACCAGGTTACTTGCTAAACTTTTGTCATTTAATTCTCCTTCTGGATGGGAGCCTCTGTGGAAAGCTGGTTTCAGTCAGCCATCTTGTCTCCACCCCTCTATTTGCATCTTGTAAAATTGCTTTCATCAACATTTTGTAGTTTTTTAGTGTATAAGTCTTTCTCTTTCTTGGTTAAGTTTATCAAGTATATTGTTATTTTTGGTGCTATTGGAACTGTGGTTTTAGTCTTAATTTCATCTTCAGAAAGTTTGTTAGTATATAGGAATGCAACTGATTTGTATGTTGATTTCATATCTTACAATGATCATGTCATCTGTAAACATAATTTTGCTTCTATCCTAATTGATGCCTTTTATTTCTTTTTCTTGATTACTTGCTCTGGCTAAGACTTCCCACTATTACAAGTGGGGAGAGTGCGTCTGATCTTAGAGTTAAAGCTTTTATTTTTTTCCTTATTGAGCATGATGTTAGCTGTGGGCTTGTCATATGTGGCCTTTATCATGTTGAAGTACATTCCTTGCATTCTTACATCACTGAGTGCTTTTATCACAAAGGGATGAAATTTGTCAAATGCTTTTCTGCATCTATTGAAATGATAATGTGATTTTTATCCTTAATTCTGTTAATGTAGTATAATATGCATTTATTGTATGTTGAAGTATTTTTGCATCCTAGGGTACATCTCCTTTTATCATGGTTTATGGTCCTTATAATGTGCCGTTGAATTTTGTTTGCCAGTATTGTGTTGAGAATTTTTGCATCTGTGTTCATCAGAGTTATTATTGACCTATAGTTTTGTTTTCTTGTAGTGTCTTTGACTAGCCTCATAAAATGTATTTGAGTGTGTTTCTTCCTCTTCCATTTTTTGGAAGAGTTCAAGAAGTGTGGGCTTTTGTTTTTAATGTTTGCTATAATTCGCCAGTGAAGCCATCTGGTCCTGAGCTTTTTTTTGTTTAAAGATTTTTGATTACTGATTCAATGTCTTTATTCATTATTGTTCCATCCAGATTTTCCATTTCTTCCTGATTCATTCTTAGTAGGCTGTATTTTCTAGGAATTTATCCATTTCTTCTAGATTGTCTGATTTGCTGATGTATTTGTAATGTCTTTTTCATTTCTGATCTTTTAAATTTAAGTTTTCTGGTTTGTTTGTTGTCTTTTTTTTTTTTTTTAATTTGGCTAAAGGTTTGTCAATTTTGTTATCTCTTCAGAAAAACCAACTCTTAGATTCCTTTATTTTTTCCCCTATTGTTCTTCTAGTCTCTGTTTTATTTATTTCTGCTCTAATTTTTATTATTTACTTTGGGCTTAGTTTGTTCTACTTTTTCTAATTCCTTAAAGTGTAAAATTAGATTGAGATCTTTCTTTTATAATGCATTTATTGCTATAAACTTTCTTTGTACTGCTTTTGCAATATCCTGTATGTTTTGGTATGTTGTATTTTAATTTTCCTGTTTCTCATGATCATTTCTGATTTTCCTTTTTATTTCTTCTTTGATCAATTGGTTGTTTAGGATTATGTTAATTTTATACATATCTGTAGTTTCCATTTTTCTTTCTACTGTTGATTTCTAGTTCCATAGTATTAGGAAAAATACTTTATGTAATTTTAGTCTTCTTAAATTTTTTAAGATTTGTTTTGTGGTCTAATATGTGATCTATATAAGAGAATATTCCATGTGCACTTAAGAAGACTGTGCATTCTGTTGCTATTGGGTGGAATGTTTTTATATATCCTTTAGGTCCATTTGGTTTGTAGTGTGTTCATGTCCACTATTTCATTATTAATTTTTCTGTTTGGATATCTTATATATTATTGAAAAAGGGGGCATTGAAGTCTCCTACTATTACCATATTACTGTTTCTCCCTTCAGCTCTGTCAGTGTTTACTTTATATATTTAGGTGCTGTGATGATAGGTGTACATATATTTATAATTATCATGACTTTCTGATGAAATTATCTTTTTATCATTATATAATATTCTTCCTTGTCTCTTAAACTGCCTTTTAGTTAAAGTTTTGGAGTAGGTACTTCAGTTGTTGCCATATACAGATGAGGCACCTCAATAGAGAAAGATGAAATTCGTGCCCAGGATCCCACAAGCAGTAAGCATCAGAGCAAGGACTCTAGAATGATGTGTATTCAACAATAAAAAGACAACCCCCCCCCAAAAAAAGACAATCCAATGGAAAAGTAGACAAAGGGATTTGGACAGATTTTTCTCCAAAGAAGATATACAACTGGCCAATACATAAAAAGAAAATCAACATCAGGCTGGCGCTCATAGCTCAATGGTTAGAGCACTGGCCCCATGTAGCAGGGGTGATTGGTTTGAACCTGGCCAGGGCCTGCTAAACAAGCAAACAAACAAACAAACAAAAATCAACATTATAAGTTACTAAGGAAATGCAGATCACAACTTCTCACTAGGATAGCCATAAAAAATAGAAAATGGTATTGATGCAGAGCAGATGTGGAAAAATTGGAACCCTTCTACATTATTGATGAAAATTAACATGGTAAAACTACTTTGGAAAACAGTACTACTTTGCTAATTTCTAAAAAAATTAAAGATGCATTTACCATGTGTCCGAGCAATTCTGCTCCTAGGTGTATTCCCAAGATAAAACACATGTCTATACAAACGCTTGTACATGGATGTTCATAGCAGAATTACTCAGGATAGTCAAAAGTAGAAACAACCAAAATGTCTATCAACTATTGAATGGGTAAATAAAATGTAGTATATCTATATGCTGAATGTTATGTTGTCTTATATAAAAAGGAATGAAGCACTGATACATCTTATAACATGTTCAACTTTGAAAACATGCTAAGTGAAAGATGACAGACACAAAAAACCACATAGTGTATATAGAAAGTAAATTAGAGATTATTGAGAGTTTGAGGGATGGTGGGAAATGGGTAGATGAGGTGATAGGGAGTGATTGCTAATAGTTATAGAAGTTTCATTTTATTGAGATTAAAATGTCCTTCAAGTGGATAGCAGTGATGGTTGCCTAACTCTGTGAGCATACTAAAAACCATTGGATTGTATTCTTTAAATGGGTGGAACGTACATATTGTCCAACGTTATAAAACTATAGAGGGCCTTTTGTCCTTGGAGGTCTGTCCTTGGTCCTCTTTTTGTGGGTTGGTATCATCCAGTTCTATGCCTTCGGTTGCTAAATTTAGGATAGTGAAGAGTAAATCTATCTCTTTTCTAGTGTAATCATTCCCCCTGAGCAATACAACTATATTTGAGGCTTCCTACTAAAGAGGTGTGCTTGACTTTCCTACAGGCCTCTTAGACACAGGACTGTGTCCAGAACAGCTCATTATCACCTCTATTTATAAACTTGGTTCTTTTATGACTATACTCCCTGTCTGGAGTGATGTCCCCATTTACTTTGTCATCTAAGCAATAGACCTCCAAGGCTTTCAGTTCTTTTTTTCTCTTTTAACTCTATCTACTACTTTTCCATTCCCATGGCCTCAGCTATGGTCCAGACCCTCAATAGTTCTTACCTAGTAAATGCAGTCACATGTACCCCAGTGAGGCCTGGCTTCTCTCTAACCTTGCCTATTGTCTTTCTCTTTATACGTTTTCCTTCAGAAAATAGGTGAACTCCCTGTGGGTCACTGAGTCACTCCATATTATCTCTTGCCCTTGGGCATTTGCACATGCTCATTCCTCTACCAGATCCTCCCTCTTAATTTTTGATCTGTCTAATCTCTACTCATGTTTGAAAGACATAAGGTGTCACATCCGGAAAGTCTTTGCTGACCCCTAACTGGGTTTCCACCACTTGCCTGTAAGCTCCTGTGATGTCATATTCACCACACTGGGTTATCATGATATATTTGGGTACCTGTCTTTTCTGCTAGATTATAAATTCTTGGGACTGCAGCCACAGGGAAATCTTGATCAACTTTCTCTATGTCTATATATTAATGATTAGGGGATCTCTTCTTTTAGTCATAATGTCTCCTCAGGGAGGTCTTCCTTCAGAACCCTATCTAAAATTCCATCTTCCATCACACTTCCTATCTCCCTGTCTTGATTTAGGGTTCTTGTTGGCACTCACTACTGTCTACCATCCTATGTATTTTACTTATTTATTGTCTGTTTCCTCTCACTAGAATATAAGCTCCACAGGGGAAGGGATTTTTTTCTTTTTTACCTTTGGCACTTTTACTGCCCAAATTAGTAGCAGGTATGTAGTCAGGAGTCAGTGAATATTTGTTGAATGATTTGAAAGAAATGTTTGCTTCAGCTGCCTCACAGAGTATACTGTTAAGAGTATAGTGTCTAGAGCCAGATTTTTGGACTTCAGATTCTATCTGCAGCTTTTTATTTGTGTTACCGTGGGGAAGTCACATAATTTCTCTGTGCCTCAGTCTTCTCTTCTGTAAAATGAAGCTAATCATATTTACTGTACAGAGTTGTTATGAGTATCAAACAAGTAAGTCAGAGTACTTCCTATCCTGCTCCTTAGTGAAGTATTTCCAAGGAAGGAAAAGCAAGCATGTACTCAATACTAATTTGGAACTAGCAGATGAACAACTGTAGACCCACATGAGAGAAAAACAATAAAATTCAGGAAGCAGGGATTGGTAGGCTCCCACCTATTGGGTACAACGTAGGGGTATAGGGCATATCTTCTGGGTGAAGGACTCCACTACAACTGGGACTATAACTTACAAACACAGACAATGTAGCTTAATCATATATACCCTTATATTAGTCCAAAATTTAAAAAACAAAGTTTGTATAACATGTTATAGGAGTACTTGGTATATAGTAAACATTTAAAAACTATTAGTTGTAATTATTCCTATCTTGGGAAGATACCTAGTGTAGCTTATGTGTTTATCTTGCCATTTCCAGAGCCTGGCTTAGTATTGCACAATTGAAAGTATCAAATAGTTCTTAGATCAGTATTTGATATATTGTTTTGTCTTTAGTGTTTGGATTTTTTTTTATAATTAATGTAGCAGTTTGTATTTAAATTAGATACGTGAATGCCTAAAGAAAAATCATGAACATTTTAGACAAAAATAGAAACTTTCAAGCTCTGACCTTCTTTAGATCAGTAAGTTCACTTAGGGTCTGAGATTAGAGGCCCCTTTAATTTTTCTTAAATTTTTATTTCAAAATACTACATTACAGGGGACACATGATCTTGTTACATGTAAGAATTATATAATGCTAAAGTCAGGGCTTTTAGTGTGCATACCACCAGAATAGTGTACATTATACTGAACAGATAAGTTTTTATCCCTCTTCCCTTGGCTTCCACCCTTAATTTCCAGTGTCCTTGTACCCATTTTTTAGCTTTCACTTATTAGTGAAAATGTGTTGTGTTTTTATTTTTATTTTTTTTTTAATTTTTGAGGAATATGTAGAATAGTATAGAAACCTGGGTTGTGCTTGAGCTGGTGGATCTGTTCTACTTTTTTAACCCCTTGCTTTTTTTGTTTGTTTCACTAGTTTTAGAGCCCTCCATCTTTTGTAGCTAGACAAAAAGAAATTGATCTAGGCCTGTGAAGACCTGACATATTCAGGATAGGCAGATCTTGAATTCTCCAAAATCTGGTGTAGTAAAGGCAGAAAGCTACTCATTTTGTTATCTTGGAAAGTGAAATTGTATGTGTACTAAGCTCCATCTGTCCAAAGTAGTATTTTATACTTTTTTCTTAGCATCTTTTCAGAAAATGAGAGAGTGTGGGTGGTAGTAATGGAAATTAACATTGCTAAATGCCAACTGTGGGCTGGATACTACATGTATGTCATTTTTAAAAATCCTAATAGGCATATAGTATGTCCCCAATTTACGTATAAGGGAACTGAGGCACATAGTGGATAAGTAACTTGCCAAAGATGATATACATGGCTAGTGAGTGGCAGAGTTAGGGTCTTGATCCTAGGTCTTTTTATCCCTGCTTTCTATATTTGTCATATACTTCATTAAGAAAAAATACCATTGTTCATCTCAAATATTGACAATTTGTCTTATGAGGTTTTTGCTACTTTTCAGAAATTTTTGCAAAGTTAAAAAAATCTTAGATTTCTTAAAGTTAAGAGGTCTATAGTTCACTTTATAAGTTAAATCCTAAAATATAAAGTATATTTAATGAGCAAATGAAAAATTAATATCTGTAAAACTACATGTTGATATTTGTATTATAGATACACTTATTAGTTCTTTTTTCTTTCCTGGTCTATTCTGAGTCCTCAACAGGTAAATTAGGTTAGAAATAATTCATTAGTAACTTATAGTCACTGAGCAAGAAGAGCTAGCATAAATGGTGGAATTTCACTCTTGCTACATTTCTCTACCTATAATGACATAGAAATACCTTCTCTAATTAAAGTCATGAAAGTCTAATGAACTTGTCTGTTTATTAAGAAACCCTTTTCCATTTTCTCTTGTTAAGTACGTTCTTTGCGTTTGTGCCATGTTGCTGTTGATAATTGCCATTTATAAACTCTTCTGGCTTTAAACTATTGGCTCCATTTTTCATGGAACTACATACATATACATTGTACAAAATTAAGTTTGTAAGGAGAGATAATTCTTTGTTCAGTGTCATAAGGTATTCTGTTTTTTATTGCTGTTCACATGAGGATTGAATGTGTCTGTATCCTGGTAATACATTAAGCCTGAAATATTTGTATAGTTGTGGGAATATCAAGCTCTTTCTTATTTCAATTTGATAGTATATGTATGGGTAACTAATCCTGTTGGAAAGAATTCTTTAATTAAAAAAAAACTTTAATTGATGTAATAATTGCACATATTTATGGGGTACAGAGTGATATTTTGATACATGTATATAATATATAATGATCAAATCAGGGTAATTAGCATATCCATTACTTTATGTATCATTTCTTTGTATTGGAAATATTCAAAATCTTGTATTTTAGCTGTTTGGAAATATACAATAAATTGTTGTTAATAATAGTCCCCCTACAGTGCTATAGAACATTATTACTTATTCTTCCTATGTACCTATACTTTTTGTATCCATTAATTCACCTCTTCCCAACCTCTCTTCTGCCTACTCTTTCCAGCCTCTAGTTGCAGCTATTCTACTCTTTATTTCTATGGTATCAACTTATTTAGAAAGCTTTCTTTTACACACACAGAAATAATCTCTTCTAATATAAAACTAATATATGTAAACTGTAAAAAAGTTTATCTTAATTGACTTAACAATATTCAAGTCTATTTTTTAAATGTAATTATCTTAAGATTTCAAGTCTCTAAAATTAAAGTTTAAAAGAACTAATATCAGACCAGGCAGAGTGGCTCATGCCTGTAATGCTAGTACTCTGGGAGGCTGAGGCAGGAGGATGATTTGAGCTCAGGAGTTTGTGACCAGCCTGAGCAAGAGTGAGATCCTGTCTCTTATTTTTTCTTTAAGTACTAATACCAGTGCTTGCTAATGGGTACTGGGTTAGGTTTCTTTATGGATTTATACAAATGTTCTAAGTTTAGGTTGTGGTGATGGTTGCTGAATGCTGTGAATGTATTAAAAACCACTATATTATTAGATGCGTGAATTCTCATTTAGTGTGTGGATTATATACATCAATATGCTGCATATACTCAAGTATAAGCCGAGTTTTTTCGGCACAAAATTTGTGTCGAAAAACCCGAACTCGGCACAAATTTTGTGCCGAAAAAACTTGGCTTATACTCGAGTATATAGGGTAGCTGTTTTTTTCCAAAGGGTATCCATATCACGGATATTTCAGTTCTACCACTTAGTAGCCAGTTTTGTGACCCTGGGCAGGTTGCTTTCCTTTCTGTGCCCTGGCTTCCTCATCTGTATAATAAATACCATCTTTATGGATTGGTTGTGAGAGACTAAATGAGTAAATATGTACAGCGAGCATAGAATTATGCTTTGGAACCTAAACCCTCAAATGTCAGTGGTTATCTTTTCTTTCTTTTTACTTTTTCTGTCTTCTGTTTTTTGTTTTTTGTTTTTTTCCTTTTTTTTAGACAGGACTTACTATGTCAAACTCCTGGGTTTAAGTGATCCTCTTGCCTCAGTTTCTGGGGTACCTAGACACAAACCACCACACCTGGCTGATTTTTTTTTTTTTTTTTTTTTTTAGAGTTGGGGGTCTCACTGTGTTGCCCAGGCGTGTCTCAAAATTCTGACCAAAAGCAGTCCTCTGGCCTTGGCCTCCAAAAGTGTTAGGATTACAGGTGTGAGCCACCACACCTGGCCTGTCATTATTCTTACGTTGTATGTAGAGTTCATGAGAGAAGTCTGGGCTGGAGACAAACCTTTTTTGGTGTCATGAATATATAAATAGTAATTAAAGCTACATATAAAAATGAGGAAATTCAGGAAGGACATGCAGTGTGGTGAAGCACGAAGAGCTGAAGGCCAAATCTAGAGAAATAACAGGACCTCATGTGGGGCGGAACAAACAGATCTGGCACTCAAAAGGAATGTCCATTGAGATAAGAGGCATTTGTGCTATGGAAACAAAGGAGAAAATAATCTTCCAAGAAGGAGAATGTGGCTGGCTAATAGTGTCAGTGCTAGAGAGAAGTTGTCTTGGCTCATTTTGTGTTGATAAAACAGAATGCCACGAACTGGGTAATTTATAATGAAAGGAAATATATTTCTTACAGTTTTAAAGCCTGGGAAGTCTGAGGGCCTTCTTGTTGCATTGTGTTATGGCAGAAAGTGGAAGGGCAAGAGAGTGTGAGGGAGCAAGAGAGGGTTGAATTCACTTTTATAACAACCTACTCCCAAGATAACAGCACGAATCCATTCATTAGGGCAGAGCCCTTGTCCTAATCACCTCTTATCAGTCCTGCTTCCACCTTTTTCTCTTCTCTTCTCTTCTCTTCTCTTCTCTTCTCTTCTCTTCTCTTCTCTTCTCTTCTCTTCTCTTCTCTTCTCTTCTCTTCTCTTCTCTTCTCTTCCCCCTCCCCTCCCCCTCCCCTCCCCTTCCCCCTCCCCCTCCCCTCTTCTTGCAACAGTCTCATTCTGTTGCTCTGGGTAGAGTGCCATGGCATCATAGTTCACAGCAACCTCAGACTCTGGGGATCAAGCAATTCTCTTGCCTCAGCCTCCTGAAGAGCTGGGACTACAGGTGTATACCCCAATGCCTGGCGAGTTTTTCTACTTTTAGAAAAGATGGGGTTTCACTCTTGGCCAGACTTGTCTCAAACTCTTTTTGGCCAGACTGGTCTCGAACTCTTGAGCTCAAGCAATCTGAGCTTGAGCTCAAGTGCTTGAGCTCAAGCACTCTGATAATATCATCGGAGTGGCAATTAAATTTCAACAGGAGTTTGGGAGGGGACATTCAAATTATAGCATTCTGTCTCTGATCCCCCCAAACTCATGTCCTTCTTGTATACAAAATATGCCGTATTTATTTCATTCCAATAGCCCCCCAGAATTTTAACTTGTTCCAGCATCAACACAATTCCAGAGTCTCATCTAAATCAGATATAAATGCAACACTGAGGACGCAGTTCATCCCAAGGTGAATTCCTATCCTGCTGCAAGCTTGTGGAATAAAAAAATTACATGTTTCCAAAATGTACAGGTGGAAGAGGCATAGGTTAGACAATTTCTATTCTAAAAGGGCATAGAAGAAAGGGTATGTGGTTCTCAGTAAGTTCTAAACCCTTCAGGAAAAACAACATTGTCTTAAAACTAGAGAATAATCTCCCTAGACTCCATTTTCTGGGCACACTGGGATAGGGATTGGGTCTCCAGGGCCTCAGGTGGCTCTGCCTCTATCTGTGGCTTTCTTGGTGTCAGCTGATCCAGCAGTTCTCATGGGTTAAGTCTCATGCCTCTGGTTCTCCTGAGCTGATGGCTGTAAGCTGGTAGCTCTAGCGTTCTCAGGTCTTCAGGAGTGGTACTCTAGTAGGGGCTTTCCGTAGTGGTTCTACTCATGGGATAAGTCTCTGCCTGGGGCTCCATGTTGTCGTTGACATCCTTTGAAATCTAGATGGGGGAAGCCAGACCACCATAGCTCTTGGATTCTGCATACCTCAGTATTAGTAAAAGCCACCAAGGTTTATGGCTTGCACCTTCTGGAAGCAGCAGGGTCAATTCACACCTGGGCCCCATTGTTCCATGGTTGGGGTGATCAAGGAGTCCTGAACCAGAATGTGGGTATCAGAGACCCAAAGTGGCTTCTGTGTAGTGAGCCTGTGGAGAGTACCTTGGCTGCCTCTCAAAACCATTCCCTATGACTATGAAAGGAGGGGCAGCCTCAAAGATCCTTGAAATGCCTTGTGGTCTTTCTTTTCTTGCCTTACTAATCTCTTTAGTAAATGGATGTTTGGCCACACCTGTGGTTTGCTTGCCCTTATAGGTTCTTTCATTCTTCGTAGGGCCTAGCTGCAATTTCTTTAAATCATCCCATTCTCCTTTTTTTTTTCTTTAAGAGACAGAGTTTCACTTTGTCACCCTCTGTAGAGTGCTGTGGTGTCACACCTCACAGCAACCTCCAGCTCTTGGGCTTAGGCAATTCTCTTGCCTCAGCCTCCTGAGTAGCTGGGACTACAGGTGCCTGCCACAACGCCCGGCTATTTTTTTGTTGTTGTTGCAATTTGGCTTGGGTTGGGTTCAAACCCGCCACCCTCGGTATGTGGGGCCCAGCGCCCTACTCTCTGAGCAACAGGCTCTGCCCCCATTTTCCTTTTTTAATTATAAATTCCATCTTTGAGTCACCTTTTCCTCCTCTCATATCTTACTGTATGTAGTTAAAAGTAGCCATGCAACTCCTTCAGTATTTTGCTTAGAAATTTCTTCCACCAGATACTCTAAAAATCAGTTCATCACTCTTAAATTCTGTCTTCCATAAAGCCCTAGGGCATGGCCAAAATGCAGCCAATTTCCTTGCCGCTTCATTTGTTTTAATATATATATATATATATATATATATATTTTTTTTTTTTTTTTTTTTTTTTTTTTTTTTTTTTCTAATAGTTTAAATTATTTAGTTTTTGGTGTTTTTTGT
>CAUYPK010029996.1:0-18961 GCA_963574355.1 Loris lydekkerianus
TCCCTCTCTGTTTTTGTTGAAATTGCTTTTCAAGTTTATCTGGGGGTGATCATCCTGAGAGTTGTTATGGTTGTTGGTGATAAATGCCTCCACCTCACCTAAAATGTCTTGACCTAGGAGATTGGCGGTTAGGCCTGGGACCACAAGAGGGTGCACCGCCCCATGGTTTCCACTAGGGTCCACCCAGGGGAGCCAGGCCTCAGTTTCCCAGGAGGTAGATCGGCAACCCATGCCTAATAGGAGTGGTCCAGGTATTAGCTGCCAAGATTGGGGTACTTCCTCTTTCCTGATAACTGTGTGGTCTGCCCCAGTGTCAATGAGGAATTAGAAGGATTTATCTCCAATTATAAGGGTTATTTTTGGTCTCATTCCCATAACTACGGGAATGGTCCAATGAGTTTGTACTGGTCTGCTCCCCTTTTTTAATGGGGCTGGGGATAGCCCTGCAGGGAGTTTAAAGGCTCACCTTTGAGATTGAATTTGGATTTGTAATTGTGGGCCCAATGAAAGCCGTTTTTACAGCAAGGGCAGAGGGTGTGGGGGCCATTTACCCCTGGTGGGTCAGGGGGGTGTTTGGTTTGGTTAAGACATTCCCACTTGAAGTGGCCTTCTTTACCACACCCAAAACATGTCCACTTGTCTGCAGTAGGGGCTAATTGAAGGGCACTAATAAGTGTTTGGAGTTCTTCCTGGCGGTTTGCCTGAAGTGCCGAAACCATCACCCTTGCTTGATGAGACATGGAACCAACATCTCGGGTAGCTATGATCCACCTCTCCATTGCCTGGTTTCTTAACCCAGTGAAGGCGAGCTTACAATCAGTGGTCATGCCATCCCAGACTAAAGAACAGACAAATCGGTCTCGTAACTCTCCAGCAGGGAACTTTCTTTTTAGGCTTTTTTGGACTCTGTCTACGAAGGTGGAGAGGTCCTCTGTGTGTTTCTGTTTGATTCCCGCTATGGGGGATTCAGTGGGGCCCTCGTCTAATTTCTTCCATGCAACTAGCCCACTGGTTCTGACCTGATCTTGGTAAGGAGCAGGAATAGCTGCCTGTTGGAGACCAGTGGAAAACTGATCAGCCGTACCATAAAGCATGCCATAAGTTATGGGTATGGGAGGTTGGGCGCTCTGATTACGTTCTCCCCAAACATGGCATTCCTCTTGGAAGTAGGCCATCCACTTAAGGAAGGTAGGGCCCGGGAGTACCGCTTTGACTAATTCCTTCCAGTCTTGAGCTACGCAATCTTGGTGCGCTAGCCCTTCAAGTATGATTTCTGCCCAGGGTGAATTAGGGCCGTCCTCAGAAACTGCCTTCCTCAGATCTTTCAAATCCTGAGTCTCGCAGGGGTACCAGGCTGCGGGGAGATTACCTCTGGGATTAATATTAACTGGAAAGAGGGGGCCCAAAAAGGATTAGTTGGAGGATTCCCAAAAGGGTCGAGGGAAGGATAGAGAGGTTTGTGTTGATTGGGCGGGCCAATGAGGTCTGCGGACTCAGGGCTCTGATCTGGGCTCAGTTCTGCTTTGGGACTTTTATTCTCTGCTTCTCTCAGGGTCGATGCTCCCTTCATTTTCTTGGGGGAACGGGGGTGAAAACAGCCCTTTAAAGCAGATATAGTAGGGAGTGTCCCAAGCAGGGGAATCTCCCCCCTTTCTATATGTGCTTTTCTGATTAATCTCTCAACACTATCCCAGGTGTCCCAGTCAAAGAGGTTGCTCTCCGGAAGCCAGGGTGCGACTTCAAGTAAACATTCCCAGGATTGAAGGGTCTGACTATCCGAGAGGTCTAGTCCTCTGCTTTTGAGTAAGATTCGAAGGGATTCTAAACCGAGGTCAAGTTTGGAGTAAGACTTCCCCATAATTTATGGGGGTACACTCACCCGCAGACGGATTGGCCTGTCAGCGATCTTCGAGTTCCTCACACAGGGCACCAGTCTGCCAGGATGTCCTGCAGGTCCAGAAGAGGGGAGAGCAGGGCCAGCCTGACTCTGTCCCCGGGGCTGAGAGGGATGGTGAGCCGTCGTGGCCCAAACAGGAACACACGGAGCTGGGAGTCTGTCGCAGCAGGAACTCAACTTTATTGTGACAAGCAGCTCCTTATATAGAGCGTGGGGAAGGGGCAGGGAAAGGAGGCAGGGGATGAGGTGGTGTGATGGGTGGTAACAGGGTTGGGCCAATGGCATGGTACCACATCGGCTGTATCTAGGTAGAGACAGTTTCAGGCCTGGTCTTGCTGAGTCATTACTATGCGGAAGTAGCTTGATGGATTTACTTCTAGTCAGGCTCGGGAAGTTGCACTAGACCTCAGGCACATGGCAGGGCCCAACATTAATATACACAGCCACTAAATGTACACACACATATATGTAGGCACTAAATATATACTGGATTTTATATATACACTAACTTGTTCTTTGTACATCATTTCAATACATCTTTTTCACAATTATTATGATAGATATTATTATTTTTTTCCTTGTGCAGATGAAGAAAATAAAGGCTCAGAAAGGTAGAGCACATTGTTCAAGGTTGGGTGGCTAGTGAGTAGAATAGCCAGGAATTTTGCCCTATCTTTCCAAGTCCATTCTCTTTATGATTCTGCAAACTGATTATGGAGCCATATTTTATCCATTTTACTTCTTTGAGAGATGCTCATTGTGAAAGTTGCAAATATTTTTGAGTTTTAAAGTGAAAACCCCTTTGATTTATGGAGGTATATTTACGTATGAGAGAGAGAGAGCATTACCAAGGTCAGTGGGAGAGAGCAAGAGTTCACTGTTGTCCTTTCTCCTCTTTCCTTGGGTGGCCATGGATTAGCACAACTCAGAACACCTGACCCAGGTAACTTATTTCTACAAGAATAAATCACAGAGACTAGCATCTGTGTATGTGTGCGATCCTTGATCTCAAATGAGCAGCCAGCTCTACTCAGCATTCTATATTCTATTTTCAGAAATTCTGCATACATTTTTTACTTTTTTTTTTTTTTTTTTTTTTTTTTTTGCAGTTTTTTGCCTAGGCTGGGTTTGAACCCACCACCTCCAGTATATGGGGCCAGTGCGCTACTCCTTTTAGCCACAGATGCTGCCTTTTGCTTTTTTATTTTTAATTTATTTTATTGTTTTATTCTAGAATATTATGAGGGTACAAATATTTTGATTTCATGAATTGCTTTTGTACAGTTTGAGTTATAAGTGTGTCCTTCCGTGGTGAGCGTGCACTGTACCCACAGGATGTGAATTTAGCACTCCTCTCCTTCCCCCTGCCTGGTTTCTGTTGAAGTTTAATACCAAATGTGCATATGGGTGTTTCTCAGTTAGCTCCAGTTCAATAGTGAGTATACACATATGTTTGGTTTTTTAATCTACTTTTCTGATTCTTTAAATCTGTGCAGGTACCGTGTCATTACTACCTCAAGATAAGCTTAAATTTCACAGGACTATAAAAGTTGTTAGAAGGGAAATCTCCCCTGCTTCCAGCACCAAATCTACCAACTAACTTGAATCTGCTTCCATACTGGTTTGCTGAGATTCTGTGGAGGAAAAGAGGAGCCCATCCTGGCCCATAGCTGAACTGGTTTGGGTTTCGGCTTTTGCTGCCGTTGCTCTCAGGGCACGCGGTCTCAGTTCTGGGATTACTTTGTGCTTAGAGAGCTTCCTGCTGTGTCAGAGGGCTTTTCTCCGTAAATGGTTGTATATTCAACTCAAAGCTTTTTCTCTGCACTTTCCCCTCAGAGAGCCTCCCCTTTTGCTCTCGCCTCTCCCAGGAGCAGACGGCTATCATCACTTCACACCTGCTGGCCTGGTGTCATCTAAGTGATCCCGACCCTCTCAGCCGCGGGGCCCTTTCTCCTGGGTAGAGTGATTCTTTCTCTTCCCTTCATGTAGTTGTCAGAAATATTCCTCTGTTGCCTGGTGGTGACAAAGTACCTGCCCCCTTCTCAGTGGCATATAGGCTTTGCTCCATAGGAGAGGTAGGAGGGAAGAATCTGGGAGGGCCTTTGTCTTAGTGAGTTTGGGCTGCTGTTCCAGAATACTACTGACCAGCGGCAGAAGCAGCTCAGTCCTGGAGGCACCGAGTCCAGATTGGAGGTGCTGGGACGTATGGCGTCTGGTAAGCCATTTTTCTCTGATTTGTTGACTTTTGTGTTCTCCTTGTATCTTCACGTGATGAAGAGAGCAGAGAGAGATGAGGCATAATCTTTAGAAGCTCTTCTTTTGAGGACAATAACCCCCCATGAGAGCTCTACCGTAGTGACCTATTTACCCTCCTACTACCACATAGGTGGTTAGGGTCTCCCGGCTGCCCAGGGGAGGAGACAAACGTGTGGTCTGGTCTAGAATAACCTCTCCGGTCCCAAGGGGCTGCAGCTTTCCTCCCCAGATCAGGAGGGGTGCATTCTCAGGTTCCCGGCTGTGTCCTCAGTCTTTTTCATGAATCCTACCTAGTAAGGTTCTGATGGAAAACCAGCACTGAGCGGCTCCATGCCTTCTCTGTCTGCCACGTCCAGGGGCTACACATGCGATGTTAGCCGAATACCCCCTCCGGAGCTTGCAGAGATCATGACGCCTGTCCCATGTAAGCAGCTTTTCCCTCAGTCTGTGAGGTGTGACATTTGATGGTCACAGATTCAGTTCTGCTAAAGTCTATTCCATGGGCGTTCAAGGACTTGTCTCCTCTTCTTCAAGCGCCTTGAGAATCAAGGTTCTGGATTATCAGAATTAGCCCCAAATTTAGTGTCACAACATTGATTTTAGTCCACAACATTGATTTTCAAAATCTTGGGTTTTTAGCACCCGGAGATTTCCATTTCTTTTTTAGCTAAAATAATCATTTAAAAAAAGGTTTTGTTGAATCCAGGACTTCTAGATATTTTACATTATGCAATATTTATTTTATTTATTCATTCATTCATTTATCTTTAGTTTTCTGCATTGTCCAAACATCTGGGGCTTCAAGCATTTCCCATCTTACTTTCTGCAGTTCTCCTGAGATGAAATCTTATTTTAATTTTAGCATTTATATTCTCAAATTTTAGGTATATTTCTATAAATATTATATGAAATATACATGTGTGTAATACTTATGTAATATATTAATTTAATGTACATATAAACAAATATAAATGATCTCTTTTAAAAGATGAATTAATTTTTAACTTTTTATTATTTATGATATATTAGATTCACTTCTTCTAATTTCACTTGTGCTTTCTGTTCATGCATTTTCCCCTGCAATTTGCTTTCTTTTAGATTGTCTTAATTGACATTATTCCACCTTCATCTTTATTGCTTGAAAGTTTTATATTCTAATTCGTTTTTGTTTAGTATTTGCCTTTATATTTTCAGCATGTATATTTAGCTCATTATGCTCTGAAATTAAACGTCTCTATTCTATTGCAAGAATCTTGGAGGGCCCTATTGCACTTAACATGCACTGCTGTCTACCGTTAGGCCTGCCTGCTTTATCTTTCCAACCTTTTAAAAAAGTCGTTAAAGCCGGGCGGCGCCTGTGGCTCAAAGGAGTATGGCGCCGGCCCCATATTCCGGAGGTGGTGGGTTCAAACCCAGCCCCGGCCAAAAACTGCAAAAAAAAAAAAAAAGTCTTTAAAGCCAGGCACGGTATGGCAAACAGCGCTGATGGTTACAGAGAAAAACAAAGGTCGAGTAGGGAGCTGGAAAGGACCCCGGGGCAGAGGCGACTCGCTGGGTCTGGGGAGAGCGTTCGGGCGAGGTGGCCCTGGCTGGGAAGCGCACAGGGGCCGCGCAGCCCGGTGTCCAGGCGCTCCAGCAGGTGCACGGCCAGGCGCAGCCGCGCACCAGCAGAGAGCGCAGGCAGAGCGGCCGGGAAGGAGGTCAGCTCCGGGGAGACCTCGCGGGCAGCCGCGGAAATGGGGGGACAGGTCATTCTGCCACGGTCAGGGAGAGAACCACAGCCAGTGTCGCTGAGACAGTTAAGGGAGTGGCGAGTCCGTTCTAAGCGTTTTACTCCTGTTCAGCCATTCAGTCCTCACAACTACCTGTACAACAGACATTATCGTCACAACTACACAAATAAGAAATCTTTAGAAAATGTAGAAAAATCAATTATTCAATCTTAGATAATCTGTCTTGGGAGAAGCATTCATTTTTGAAAGCCAACATTAATTTTTGAATACTATCTTCTTTCCGGGACATTGAGCTCATGAATGCCATTATAAAGTTATTAAGTTCTAAGCCAGTTTAACTGCAAAATGTGAATATTATTTAAAAATCCCCGCCTCAAACGTACGCAGGTCCTGTCAGTGGATACTTCAGAGTAACTGTCACAGCACCTACGCTTCACCCAAGGAGACGGCTTCCTTTCCCACCACCAGGAATAGTTTGAGGAATATTTAGATGCTATTTAGAGCTGCTCTTGGCTACCAATGAGATGATACATTTATTCCTGAAATCTTTCTTTCATCTCAAAGCTGGAGGGTTTGTTGATGATCCTACTCTGAGTACTACCATGCACACGCACCCAGGTTCAGAGCTGTTGCAGACTGCTGTGTTCAGAATGTGGAACTTTTCTTTAACTTTTAGCACTAACGCGTGGTAATCGCCCATGCCTGTAACATAGGTAAGTATTTATATTTCCGTAATGAATCTGTTTGAATTATTGATATTATTTCCCGTGCTCGCATCACTTTTTTGCAATGATTATGGCAAATGTATTAATAGTGATGATGGTGGTATTGGTTTTGTTTTAGAAATAGACATGAATCAAGGACATAATTTTTCCTTACCTAGTCAAATGAAGCTTATTCAGCCTGACACCGTGTTACGTGCACTGTACTCGCTGTAGTACGACTGTCTACTAAACAATGTAAATTATTTCAGTTATTCCGATATTATTAAAACAATTAATAAAAATTCATGCCTATTTCAGGCAGCTGTTGACAGATTAAAAATAAAACTATAAGGAATAGTCTTCAAAATTATTGGATTTTCCTGTTCAAATTATGCTATATAAACAATCTTCCATTTTCAGTTGTTTCTGTTGTAGTAGTGATTTTCAACTGGTGTGCCATGAAAATTTTTGAAGATCATTAACTAAATTATTTTCATAAGAAGTTTAAAGCATAGTAAGTGTTTTCTTTTTGTATCAGCATAATTTAACGATAGGTTCAAGTGTGCCACGAGATTTAAAAAAAAAAGTTGAAAATACTTTGTTAAAGGATACAGTTTCATTTATCACAATCAGATTTCCTGGATTGTTTTATTTTTAATATTTTTAGCATTTTAAAAAATATGAACAGATGAGGGCTATAATCCTAGATTTCTTTCTTTATCGCTTATCTTTTTGCCTGCTATAATTTATATTTCTCATACTTTAACCTGCTTATTATTTTTAGCTGATATCAAATTGACCAATATGTAGGATATAATATAAATATTGCTGAGAAATGAGAAATCCAGGAGGTGAGAGATACTCATATAGACATATGGAGGAAAAGGTCATTTGCTAAAAAGACTTTTCACATGTCCTTCAGTATATTAGTCCTCCTTCAGGAGAAGATCCTAGTCCATTGGTACACATACTTACTTTTCACATCATTAAAATGAAAAACGTGTCATTCAAATTCTCTTCAAAGTCTCCTCATGATATGCTACACTGTTTATTGTATGTCAAACCATATTATCCTATTGCATTGTAAATTTTTCTTAAAAATTAAAATTTACTTTGAACTCCTATTTACTGTGAATAAAAATGTCTCCCAATTAAGTTTCTTTTAGCATTAATCTGTAAAAAAGAAACTATATTGCTCTCCATCAGAAGGATCTGCAGTTTGAATGTATTCCGTAATGGTGGGAAGACATGTTGTAAACTACGATACACTCCTTCCATACCATTCCTGTTGTTTGAATATGACAAGCAAGTCAAATCACTAGATAACCTCAACTACTGAATTAAACTGCAGTCTGATTTTGTTTTCCATAACTACATTTTGGTAATTCCTTTACCAAAACCCAACAAAATATTTAAAGTTTCATCCTTTATCACTTATATTTCTAGAGGGCTCAGGACAAAGATTGTGACAGGAATATTTATAATTCATGTGATAAGTCTTGGGTGACAAGTACATTGAGTGACTGAAAATTATAGAAAATGAGTTACAGGATTAAAAAGGCTGTAAGTGAATTGACAATGGAATATTATTAGCAGCAGATATAAAAATATATAATTATGTGCCCACTAGCTAAAAATAAAGTGACTTCTTTAAATCACTCAGGTGTTTTGTTCCATCACAAACATTTTAAAATCATTATTTTTAAGTCATATTTTTTCACACTAATAAAATTTCAAGAAATAGTTTCCCATGGTAAATATATGAAATTTGCTACGTTTCATCATTACACATTACATTTAGCACATGGAGATGAATGTAAATTTGCCAATGTCACTTGATTTCTTTCTTAATGGTTATTCATTTTTCAAATGTACAATAATTGAATATAATTAACACTAAAAGCTGAGAAAGAAAATATCTCATCTTCTCCAGCCAGTGACTAAAAAAGATTTTAGATCAAATTTTGTAAAGACAGCATTTTTCCCAGAATTCCTAAAATGGACTTTGATACATTCATTTGGACTGACTTTTTCCTAGACATTTTTTTTTTTATTATGTATTGTATCTTTTTAGTTCAATGATTAACTTGATTATTTGCTTTGTGGGATCATGTTATCTTTTTATACTAATGTAATTGCTTAAATATTTATACCTGACTTTAGCTGCTTTCTCAAGGTCTCAAAAAAAGAATCTTGTTTCGACACCAATCTGATTTGGTGCTCCCTTTTAGCTTTTATGGAAATATTACCATGGAACCTTCCACGTACCACACACTCCAACTCCCTTTCAATTTTCTTACATTAAAGTTTTCCTTCAGCCATGAAGCCTCGGCTTTAGTTTAAGTTAATGATAATCTCCAATTTTACTGAGTCTTCTCGCCTGACATACTAATGCTACTTTTCATCAAGGATATTTCTTTTGCTTATCAGCAAACCCTAATCCACCACAGGGGTTGAAATATGGTGCCTGCTGCTGAGATAATAATTTTAGCATCTGACATTATATGGTTATGGAATTTTATTAATTTGTTAATGTCGGGAAGCAGTTTGATAAACTGTATGTTTTCTCTGTTGACTAAACTGAATTTTATCTTTTTATTAAATCTGTAAAATTCTTTCTATAAAATTGGTAAAATTCAAATTTTTCTGGCTTAAACAGAGGTGGCTGCTTCCCTTTCAATCCCCTCACCTCACTCTAAAGCAGTGGTTCTCAACCTTCCTAATCCTGCAGTGTATTTTCGGGTTGAGAACCGCTGCTCTAAAAGGAGTCCAGAGAACAGGAGGGGTAGAAATGGGAAAAGAGTGAGAAGGAGAATATGTGTGTGGATGAATCTGTGTGTTATTCCCCTTTGAATGATTAATTTATGCAAAGCTTGTCCTGTGTGTATGGAATCACCAGCACATTTATGAACATGGAAATATTTATCAGCATGTTTATTAACATGGAAATATATCAATAAGTAAAAAAGAACAATGTGGTCTGAGGCTATCTAAGCACACACAGAAATTTAGACACCAATAATATTTTTTAGCTATGTAATACTGAGAAGTGATTTGCCCTATGTCTTCCCTTGTCTCTTATCTCTAAAGTAGAAATACTAAAAATAACAACTTCATAGAATTTATTGCATGCAAAGACATTTAGAATAAATCCTGGGATCATCTACAAAAAGGTCTGCAGAAAATAGTTATTGTTCTCTCTGTATTTGTTATACTTTCATTTCTGATTGTTCTATATTAATGTTTATTACCTCTGTGATATAAAGTTATAAAGAAATATGAAAAATACCAAGAATGCAGCAGAACATGTAAAAATACTTTCTAAAAATGTAAATATCCCTGCATTTATTACTATGCTTCAAGTGTTAAGGTAGTAAAATACTGAAAATCAGAGGTGCCTTAAAACATGTGCTGAGACATGTTTCTTTGGCTTAGAGATTTTTGATCTCATGTTGCAAGGTGTTAGGAATTCTGGCTGAGGTGCCTCTGGGATTGAGGTAAGGAGGATGAGTGGATGGGGCCAAAGACATTCTTTCTGTTCTTCAACTTGAGTGATTTCATCTTTTTCTGTTTTACATATGTTTATAGTAGACTTCTGAACCACACACACACACAAAAAAGCTTGTGTAAACCTGCAATAGATCACACAGAACATGTGCTATTACTGTTTACCGCACATCAAGCCCACGAAAATGACTCATTTGAACAGAGAGAAATCTATGTGCAATGAGCTGAAGAGATTTTTCTTGGAATAAACACTACTTGTCAATTTTATGAGAATTATTAATTAGACCACTCAATAATAAGATATTGTACCATGATGACCCCAAATCCATTAATTACTTAGAAAACTTCTGAAATTTACAGTGGTTCTTGTCAATTTTCCTAGTCTATAAACAAAAGTTATTATACATTGCCTCTCATATCTAGGAATTTTTTAAATTTTTTATTTATTTTAGAGACAGAGTCTTACTTTGTTGCCCTCGGTAGAATGCCGTGGTGTCACAGCTCACAGTAACCTCCAGCTCTTGGGTTTAGGCAATTCTCTTGCCTCAGCCTCCTGAGTAGCTAAGACTATAGCACATCTTGGAATTTTCAAGTCCAAGGAACTGTGAAGTGTGTCAGTGCCCCCTTTCACAAAGCAACTCAATTTCAAAAGAACTTGTAGGGTCTGCTGTCCCAACAGGACAGGCTTTTCCCGACAGACTCTGAGACTCATTTGCCAGCTCAAGTTGGAGTCTCAGAGCCTCTTTGCAGTGCTAAGATTATAAGCCAGATGCCTACAATCAAGATCAATTCCAGGAAGTTCTGGCTCAGCTTACACTCAAAAAATACTCAGAACTTTTTGGATTACACTCGTGGTGAGTTAAAAATAGAAGGAAAGGGGCCTTTATTTAGAAATCATTCAATGTTTCTCAAAAATCTCCTTGTAACATCACACATGTTTATTTGTCCAGCAACTATGAAGAACTAAAATTGGGTGGCACCTGTGGCTCAGTGAGTAGGGCGCCGGCCCCATATACCAAGGGTAGCCGGTTCAAACCCGACCTCGGCCAAACTGCAACCAAAAAATAGCTGGGCATTGTGGCAGGTGCCTGTAGTCCCAGCTGCTCAGGAGGCTGAGACAAGAGAATCACGTAAGCCCAAAACCTGGAGGTTGTTGTGAGCTGTGTGACGTCATGGCACTCTACTGAGGGCGGTAAATTGAGACTCTGTATCTACAAAAAAAAAAAAAACGAAAAAAAAAAAAACTAAAATTGAAGTTACAGATTTCACAGGGTCTCTGAATTCAGTGAGAGTCCTTGATAGGTGGCAGGTGTTTTATCATGAAGGCTAACAGGCACACCACAGAAATAAAGTGTTTTCTCACCTGTAACAAGCACCTTTCTGATGATACAGCCTGGATGCTTGTCTCTTCAAATAAAAGTGATGGAACTTTCTAAATGGCAGATGAATCTCCCTTTCTACCTTCCAAATCATTAATGCAAAAGCAAACCTTAGAGAGAATAACCCAGATGGATGCTTTTATGTCCTGGGCATGGAGACGTGTCAGCCGCAATGTGGGTAAACATTAGCATCCAAGGAAGCAACCGTAGCATGAAAAGAACATTCAAGGGAATGAGGAGCAGAAAGATCAACAGCACGCCAGGAAAGGGGAGAAGAGAGAGCGCAGGTAGAAATCTGATAAGGAACCCAACACGGTACGGCACCAGCCACATACACCGAGGCTGGCAGGTTTGAGCCTGGCCCAGAACAGCTAAGCAACAACAACAGCAACTGCAACAAAAAATAGCCAGTCACTACGGTGGGCGCCTGTAGTCCCAGCTACTTGGGAGGCTGAGGCAAAAGAATTGCTTAAGCCCAAGAGTTTGAGGTTGCTATGAGCTGTGACACCACAGCACTCTACCAAGAGAAACATAGTGAAATAGACTCTATCTCAAAAATAAATAAATGAATAAAAAATATTCAGTAACACACAGAGGGAAAGCATAGTTTACTGTGAGCAATATTCTAAGAGGTATCTCCTTGTGGTTTTAATTTGCATGATTAGTCATGTTGAACATTTTTTCTTATGTTTGTCAACCATTTGTGTATCTTCTTTCAAAAAACTGTTCATACCTTTTGCCCACTTTTTAATGTGGTTGTTTGTTTTTTCTTGCTGATTGAGTTCTTCGTAGATTCTGGACCTACCCTTAATAAGGTGTATAATTCATGAATATTTCCTCCCATTCTGTGGATTGTCTGTGAACTCTGTTGATTATTTCCTTTGCTGTACAGAAGCTTAAATTTAATTAAGTCCCATTTGTTTATTTTTGTTATTGTCCTATTTGCCTTTTGGGTCTTTGTCATAAATTCTTTGCCTAGGCCATTGTCTAGGAGAGAGTTTTCTTCTAGAATTTTTAGTGTTTCATGCCTTACATTAAAGTCTTTAATTCATCCTGAATTTATATGGTGAGAGATAGGGGTCCTATTTCATTCTTCTGCATGTGACTATCCAGTTTTCTCAGCACCATTTGTTCACTGGTGAATAGACTTCCTTTCCCCAGTGTATGTTGTTTGCTTTGTCAAAGATTGGTTGGTTATAGGTAGATAGTTTCTTTATTATGTTCTATTGGTCTGGGTCTAGACTGGCCATTATTAAAAAGTAGAGAAAGTAGATACTGGCATGGATTCAGTGAGAAAGAAATATTTTTACACTGTTGGTGGGACTGCATATTAGTACAACATCTATAGAAAATATTACAGAGATTCCACAAAGAAATAAATGCAGACTACTGTTTGATCCAACCCTACTACTGAGTATCTGCCCAATGGAAAAAAAGTCATATTATTTACAAAATACCTGCATTCAAATGTGAATTTATCATAGCATAATTCACAATTGCAAATATTTAGGATCAAGAACTACTTGTCAATTCACAAGTGGATAAAGAAAATGGGGTATACACCACGGAATCCTACTCAGTGATAAAAAGGAATGAAATCATGCCTTTTGCAGCAACTTGGGTAGAAATGGAGACCGTTATCCTAAGGGGAGTATCTCAGGAGTGGAAGAACAAATGCCATGTACACTCTATAAATGATGGCCATACACAGGCTGGACGAGGTTGGAACCAAGAAGGGGGGAGTCTGGGAGGGACTGAGAGGTAAAAATCTCCTACAGGGTACAACGAACACTACTCTGGTGACGGGCACACTAAAAGCCCCCAATTAAGAATTATTCAAGGTATCCATGTAACAAAAACATTTTACCCCCTTAATATTTTGAAATTAAGACAATAATACTATAAAACACTATGTTAGGAGGAATGAGCAAAATTGATGACAAAACTAGGATTAAGTAAAAGTGATGGACCAAGAAGCAAAGGGATAGATGGAGACAGTGGTCTGGTCTGCAGACAGGAAAACTGTTATCATCTTTGAGATATAAGGAATGATGGTCATAAGGGACTTAAAGTTGTACAATTGTCTTATCTGTATTTGTAATGAAGGTGGGTACATTTGATTTAACTGCTTCATTTGATTATAATTTATCCATACTTCAGTGACTGAGGAATTCTCAAGTCTTTTTTATCTAAGTCTTTGTTTAAGAATTCTAACTACAAGAGGTATTTGTTTTTTAGGATGCTGTCATATGTCATGCTAATAATATTTCTGTGTATAATGTAATAGAAGCTAATGAATGCCGTTGGGTCCAAGTTCTTTCCTATACTCCTATAATGACTATTAACTTTTTCTAGAAGTAACTTATACCCCATTCTCTCTAGGTTAAGTAGAATACGTACATGGTGACTTGCTTTATAAGTGCCTGAGAGCCTGGCACATATTTGACACTCATTAAATGTTTATTGATGGAATGGAAGACCCAGGCACTTTTTAACCACTTGTGACTTTTCCAATGCTTATTAAAAACAATTACTAAAGGAATTACTAAATTTAAATAAACATAGTATTTATGTTTTCTTCTTGTTTGGATTCTCTAATTAAAAAATTAAATTAACTAAAAAAGAGAGATGTTCTTTCACCTTTAAATTTCAAGGTGGCACTAAAATTCATCGTGATTGAATTGCCTAGGACATATATTGATATGTGGTGTAAGTTAACACAACATGCTTGATTTAAAAATATATACATAGAGACAGATAGTTGCAATTGGTTATAACTGTGGGCATAACTGCAGTATTTTAGATCTAAACTCAAGTTTTCTAATAGTTTAGAAATAAAAGTGAAAGAGCCACTAGTTACATTTTAAAAATATCTTAATCCATGGGCTTTACCTATCCTAGTGCACCTCTCACTGTGTTAGCTGTCTGGATAACTTCCCCTGGTAAACATGGTCTTCTGTGGTCTATGGGAAGTATAACAAGTTAATACAATCACTTCTGAATCTCTATAAAATTGTATTCCTTAAAGGTAAGTCTAAATAAAATACCTGCAAGTCAGACAGTGCTTTCAGTCCAGACAATGTAAGGAGGAAATCCTGCACATCAGGAGCTGCTGTCACACTGGACATGTGCGATCAGAGCCCATCACTTCCCAGTCACCAACACAGTGCTCTTACCTTGATCCTCTGACAACGTTCCATCCCCCAATGCCCTGCATTTGGCTGCTCATTCATCTGTGGGCAAAGAACCTTCCAGACAGGTGACAGCAGGTGTCAGTCAGCAGCCAGGTTGTCAAACTCCTCCCTCCACCCTGTTCCCTGTCCTGCTGTCATGGTCCCAGTTATAACTCACCCTTCTCAAATACCAATGCCATATGGTTAGAAAAGTCTCTCCTTTGAACTAGGCCAAGGCTGTCACTCGTGCCTTTGTTAATGCTTTCCCCAATCTTCAGCACTCACAGCTATTTTAATTAAGGGTCACAAAATTTAAACTATCTGGCAACGTTGCAGCTCCCCCACCCAGCACATTCCCCAAACATCTCTTACTGCTACTGTTCTCACACCCCAGGCCACCCATTGGCGTGAGGCTGCACAGTATTACCAACCTGAGCTCCCAACATGTGTCCCATCCCCACCATTCCCCTTCTGTGAAAAACTTGTCTTCCATGGAACTGGTCACTGGTGCCAAAAACAATTAAAAATTATTGTTTTTAATAAAGGAATTATGACAGGTCACTGTGGTTGCACAGGTGAGCTGTACAGTTGGAGAGAAGTGGCTGAGAAGCCAGCAAAGCCGCCTCTGTATCCGCAGCTGCTCCCTGCCGCTCCCACCACTGCCTGACCTCCATCTCCTGTCCCGTTCCTCCCACCCCAGGGGAATAACTGTCTTCCATGAAACTGGTCCCTGGTGCCAAAAAGGTTGGGGACCACTGTCTTCATGGATCCTGAAGTCTCTGTATATAATAATAGGTCAATTTTTTTCGGGGTTTTTTTTTTTTTTTTTTTTGCAGTTTTTGGCTGCAGCTGGGTTTCAACCCGCCACCACCGGCATATGGGGCCAGTGCCCCATTCCCTGGAGCCACAGGTGCTGCCCTCAATTTTTCTTTGATATAGAGTCTCACTATGTCACCCTCAGTAGAAGGTCTTGGTGTCACAGCTTACAGCAACCTCAAACTCTTGGGCTTATGCGATTATCTTGCCTCAGTCTCCCTAGTACCTGGGACTACAGGCACCTGCCACAACGCCCAGCTATGTTTTTGTTGCAGTTCTCATTGTTGTTTAGTAGGCCTGGGCTGGGCTTGAACTCACCAGCTTGGGTGTATGTGGCCAGCCCCCTATTCACTGAGCTACAGGCGCCACGCCAACAGGTTGATATTTTATCAATACCTAACCTATTAGTACTTCTATGATGATGTTAAATCCAAAGATAATTACAAGCACATTATTGTGTTTAATTAACACCAGAGGCTCACGAACCGTCTCATGATTTTGTATTGAATAACAAATTAGTTTCAGTAAATATAAATGTCTCAGATTATTCAAGTAATATTATGTCTGCAATGTTAAATAACTTTAAATAAACAACAGTAAATAAAATGACAAAGCATAATCAAACAATGAATTGTAAACCATTCCACAAAGACATTTTGTTTATTATTGACTATGAGCTCAAAATTATGAGAGATTAAAAAGAAAAGGTTAGTAGCATGTACTCAAGGCTCAGGGCACTTATAATCTAGTGGGTAGATGTGTCAAATAAACTAAGACAATACAAGCATTTAGAGAAAAAAATGGATAAGAAAAGAAAAAAAATTATATCTGTTCCAAGTTTCAAGTGCTTGTGACTCAGAGAAATGAGCATTAACAAAAACAGGTCAATGAAGGAATGGAAGTGGTAGGATTAGGGGATGAGTTGGTCCTGAACATATTCAACTTCAGTTGTGAGTGACACATTGAGCTGGCAGTACCCAGATGAAAAATAAGTACTGTTTTGATGAATCAAAGAGTGACAATGTTTAAATGGTGATTTCGGGTTATGGTTCTCATTTTTTGGGGTCTTAGAAATCTTTAATACTCTTTAAAAAAATCACTAAAATTCCCAAAGGGAATCCTTCTTTTCATGTATGTGTCTTATCTATCAAGATGTACAATGTTAGAAATTAAAACAAAAAAAATTATAAATCTACAGTGAGTAATTTAAAACAATAATTAAAAAGAGATATATGTCAACATAATTAATATGCTTTTAAAAAGCCCCACATTTTCCAATAGTGTTATTGTTTTAATGTTTTGAAAATACTTTTCATGCCTGGCTTGACAAAGGACAGCTGAGATCTAGCCTCTTCGTCTGCGTTCAATCTGCAGCAATATCACATATGATGTGGATCCTAGAAAACTGGAGAAGAATGAAAGTAAAAAGGGCAGATAGTACTGAAGTATTATTATATAAGTAGTTTGAACTTTGTCAGAGCTTTCTTTAAATGACTTGAATCCTTTAAGTATGTCGATACTGTTTTATTGCTCAGAATATGATAGTATCTTGTTAGATCATCTATATTTATTTGAAGAAAGGAATATTCTGATGTGTTTGTGTGGGGTTTTCTATAATTGCTAATTAGGTCAAAGTAATTGATAGCATCCCTTACATTCTGCATATCTTTACTGTCTTGTTGACTTTATGCCTACTTATTCTATTAATTAAGCTTGTTAATTATTATGAGATGGTTATTGATATCTCCAACCATAATTTGAGATTTCTGTCTTTCTCTTTGCAGTTTCCTCCATTTTTGCCTTGTGCATCTGGAAATCCCCTGAGTACATAAACATTCAGGTTTGTTAAATCTTCCTGATGAGTTGAACTCTTGATCATTATAAAATGACTTTATTTATCCTTGCTATTCTTTGCTGTGAAGTCTACATTGATATTAGTAAAATCATTCCAGGCCTTTTTAGATTAATGTTAGCATAATATTAGTTTTTCCATCTGTTTAATTTTAACGCATTTTTATTGTATATTAAGTATATTTCTTGCAGGCAACATATAGTAGGGAGCTGCTTTATATTTATCTCAATATCTCTCTTTTTTATTTGGAATATTGATTTTTATTTTTATTTTTTGAGCTAAACCTTCACACTTTATTTTTTATTTTTTCTTATTAAATCATAACTGTGCATTGATGCATTTATGGGTTTCAGTGTACTAATTTGATATACAAATGTGAAATGCTTACATTTAGACAATTTGCCTTTAATATAATTATTGATACTGTTAAGTTTAAATCTATCAGTCACTGTTTTTTTTCTGTTTGTCCCATCTGTTCTTTGTTTCCTTTATCTCTTTTTAGAGATTAATTGCATATCCTTATGATTTCATTTTATCTCCATGTTGAATTACTAGCTATAATTATTTGTGTTTTTAAAATGTTAATTGTTGTCTTAAGGTTTACAGTATGCAGCTTTAACCTACTGTGTACTTAGTGACATTGTATGACTTTATATTGAGTATTAAAACCTTATAACAGTATACTTCTCTTTGTTTCTTCCTGATCTCTACCCTATTGTTTTCAGAAATTTTAGTTTTGCATATATTGTAAATCATACACTATGTGATTATTTGTGTTTAAACAATTTTATTTTGAAAAGGTTTACATAATATAAATAAGTACATATTTATCTGTTTAGTTGCCACTTTTTCGGTGCTTCTAATTTCTTATGTAGATTTCTTATGTAGAAATTTATTCCACATGTTTTCATTTTCTTTTATTTATTTATTTATTTATTTATTTATTTTTATTTTTTATTAAATCATAGCTATGTACAATGGTATGATCATGGGGCATCATACATTAGTTTCACAGACCGGTTGACAAGTTTATATCACACTGGTTAACATAGCCTTCCTGGCAATTTCACAGTCATTGTGTTGAGACATTTACATTCTACATTTATTAAGTTTCACATATACCATTGTAAGACGCACCACAAGTGTATTCTCACCAATCCCCCTCCTTCCACCCCCCACCTCCTCCCTCCCCTCCCTTTCCCCCTTCCCCCTATTCCTAGGTTGCAGATGGGTTACAGCATTCATGTGGAAACCCTAAACTAGTTTCATAGTAGGGATGAGTACATTGGATACTTTCTTCCATTCTTGGGATACTTTACTAAGAAGAATATGTTCCATCTCCATCCATGCAAACACAAAAGAGGTAAAGTCTCCATCTTTCTTTAAGGCTGTATAATATTCCATGGCATGTACCACAATTTATTAGTCCATTCGTGGATCGATGGGCACTTGGGTTTTTTCCATGACTTAGCAATTGTAAATAGGGCTGCAATAAATATACAGCCCACAGAATGGGAGAAGATATTTGCAGGTTATACCTCTGACAAAGGTTTAATAACCAGAATCCACAGAGAACTCAAACGCATTAACAAGAAAAGAACAAGGGATCCCATCGCAGGCTGGGCAAGGGATATGAAGAGAAAC
>CAUYPK010030001.1:0-68748 GCA_963574355.1 Loris lydekkerianus
TTGTTGTTGCTAGTTTACAGTTTTTCTTTAGCAATAAATATTGAAAAGCATTAACCTACTGATTCCTCAATTATTGTAATTGTTGTGGGTATATATTTTTATTTTTGAAATTTACCAGTGGCTGCTGCATTTTCCACCTCGGCTTATACTCGAGTCACTAATTTTTCCCAGTTTTTAGGATAAAATTAAGGGGGTCGGCTTATACTCGAGTATATACGGTATTGTTTTTCTTTGAATTATCCCGGAGCTCTCTGAGAGAGTGGTCTGTTTTTGCTCTCAATTTCTCTTCTTCTTTGAGGGTTTGGGAGTGTTCGAAAGCTTTGTCTTCAATGTCAGAAATCCTTTCTTCTGCTTTCTCCAGTCTGTTACTGAGGGATTTTACTGTGTTTCTAAGATCTTTGAGGGATGCAACTTCTTGTCTCAATGTGTCAAAATCTTTGGTCATTTGGTCTTTGAATCCTTTGAATTCTTGAGATAACTTTTGGAATTCTAATTCAATCTTGTTTGCTATCCAGATCCTGAATTCAATTTCTGACATCTCAGCTATTTGTTTGTGCATGGGGTCTTGTGCTGTTTCTCCTCCATTGATCCTTGGGGGAGTTTATCTACTCTGATTATTCATATTGCCAGAGTTTTTCTGTTGATTTCGCCTCATGATTGCTTTTCACCGTTGCCTCTGGACGTCGTCAGAGTTGGGGAGGTGTCTCTCCAAGATTAGACCCCAGCGGGATCACTCTATTGTTTCTGGGTCTTTGTTGGGAGTGACCCTGTGTAGTTCCTCTGGGGCTGCTCTATCTAGGGAGTTCTGGTTGTGGAAGCAGCTCCGGTGTGACACACCCAGATCCAGCAACATGGCTGGGGATGGTGCGCATGGTTCTGGGAGTGCCTGGCACCCAGTGACTTTGGCACAGAGAGCCCAAGGCTCCTGCAGTCTCTGGCCAGGAGAAGGGCTCTGTGCAGAGGAAGGGAGGGCTCCAGAGGGCACGCAGCTACCAGAGTCCCTGGCTAGATGAACAGACTAGTGCGGAGGCTGGGAGGACACAGGGTTGCGTGGCTCCTGCAGTTCCTGGTCAGGGAATGCGGAGGCCTGTTGGGTGCGGGTCACTGGTTGGGGGGTCACTGCACAGCTCTTATGGAGGTCTGGGCGGCACCAAGCCCAGGGGTTTGAGGTTGCTATGAGCTGTGATGTCATGGCACTCTACCCAGGGCAGCAGCCCAAGGCTCCAGTGTGCCAAAACCGTGTCCCCTAAGGATTAAGGCTGTAAGGCAGCTCAGTCCCCACCTTTAGGCTGCTCAGTCACTAGGTTACTTTGTCCCGGCCGATCCTTGCTCTGGGACCCTGAGGGCGGAGCTTGGTGGGGCAGTTCTTTCACAATGGCTTCCTGCGCCCAGCTCAGTGGCTCAGTCTGGGGCCCCAGACATTGCCCAAAGTTCTCACACACTCCTGCTCAAGCTCTCCCTAAGGCAGTTCAACTGAGTGCCAAGTCCAAGAACACCAAAACAGTTCACAGGTAATGTGGATGTCATTACCAGATATCCCTAAGTGTATGGATGTGTCTGTTTACAAATGCTTTGGTTGATGGGCTGTAGAGAATTATGAAGATGCTAAGTGGTGACTTTGTCCAATATCTGAAAAGCTTTCTAAGGTTCTGCATTACCCAAAGAAAACAGAATTATTTATTTCTTTTATTATTATTTTTTGAGACAGAGTCTCACTATGTCACCCTCAGTACAGTGCTGTGAAGTCACAGCTCACAGCAACCTCCAGCTCTTGGGCTTAAGCGATTCTCTTGCCTGGGCCTCCCGAGTAGCTGGGACTACAGGCGCCTGCCACAATGCCGGGCTATTTTTTGGTTGCAGTTACCATCTGTCACAGTTGTTTAGCAGGCCTGGGCCTGGTTTGACCCCGCCAGTTTTTGTTGAGTCTGCATAAGTGTCCTAGGCAAGGAATAATTTTTTCTTTCTCCCCTCCTGTGGTTCAGACGCTACCCACTTTCGTAATTAAATACTGATGTACAACGTACTTGTCAATCAAGTTTACTCATTATCACTTTGCTTCTTCAATGTAAGGAGAGAAGGGCTGACATTAAATGTCATCTTACTAAGAGAATACGGAATTACAAAGACCATTTGTATGGCCTATAAAAACACCTCATGTCAGTACTTCTTTTCCAGACTTGGCTAAATTGGAGAATGACCTGAGTCTTTCAGGAATTTTGTTGGTGCTGAGCCAGTTTTTCACTGAGCATGTCTGTGTGTGCGTGTATCACTCAGCCCACTGGAAGAACAGCACACCACCTGCTGCTGTTCGTTCAGTGCTGCCTTGTGATTGCTGAAGAAAAGACCATGACTTTGGTATAAATCTTGACATGTCCAAGTTCAGCTAGTACATGTGAGTTTCTATTTTGTATCTCATGGTCCTGGACTGAGGGAGGGTAGCTCACTATGTGTGTTCTGTAACTACCTTGGGAGTTTATGTTTTACTTGGTGGCTGTGAGTTGTGTTCTAAAGGAGGTGTATCCTCCCAAATCCGCCCCCATTCCACAGTCAACCACAGCATGACCGACCCATAGGGTATAGTCTTTCCTCTTCCTAGCAAGAATCATAGTACATTAAAACGCTTTTTATTTGAGACACAAAAATGCAAAATTGCTGAGATATCAAACATTTCCCAATCAGCTACGATACTGCCACTGTGTACAAAAGATGTGATGACAAATGTGCACACATATAAAGTACAGTACGCGTTGCCTATGCACAGTGCACGTGCGAAATGTATGGCATTCAGACATGATACGGAATTGATTTCAGGGGTGCAAACAGCAAATACAAAGGCATCATGGTTTTTCTTTTAAAAAACAACATAAAGGCAATACATGAATGGACCCCGATTGCCATAATTTTTTGTTAAACAAGTGCTTCACCAAGCAGGGCTCTGTAGATTGGTATCTTTCTCCTTTTTTTCATAAAGTGAGATGCTAAGACATAATGTGATGATGAAAATAAAGAAGAGAAACACCTATCACGTTGCATTTCTATTGCAAGCAAGAAAAGAAAACTAATTTCTACATAGAAAGGAAGAAACTTTGTATTACTACTGAATATGTATTATTCTTAAACCAACAAACAACTCTATACTATTTTACATGAAAACAATAGAGAAATATCTACATCTTTGTGAAAAGTATAATCTTAAATGGATAATACCTTTTTGGGGACTGATTTTTGAGATCTCACTAGTCTCACATTTTAAATAAAAAGTGCCTCCTTTTGGCAAATACTTGGCAATGCCTTTGGTTCCTTTAAAGCAAGTCTGCATTACTATTGGTTAGTTGAAATCAAGTACTTTTGGTAGATACTAAACCTTTTCCTAAATGTTTCCTCTTCCTACCTAATTAGCAAGATTCCTTACAGCGACATGTAGAGAGGTAACTGTTATGAGTTTCGGTGATTTTACAAACTTTGCTAAAGCTTTGTCATAGTAGTTGGCATAAAGCTCTGTTAGACACTGTAGCTGTGTTCGTATCTCCAAGAACCTGTTTTATTTGATTCCAGACAGCACCTTGTAGATCTGAGATTGCTATCTTGTCACAAAATTGTGACATTTTCCAATAACGATTCACAGAGCAATGTGTTCACGTGGAGGATAAGAGGTCTGTAAACATGTGCAGCTTTTCCAATTATAGGCCTTCTGCAAGAGATTTCAGGGAGAAGCTCTTTGCACTGACGTGTTTCCTCAGATACTGTAAAAAAAAAAAGGGGGACATGGGGGAAAACACGGACCTACCTATAGCCATGCAGACAGAATCACTTCACAAGTACAACGCAGCCCAGGAAGACTGCTGAATGAACAAGTTTTTGAAGGTTTGAACCAGGAAAAAAAATTGCTACATATTAATTATTTTCCAGTTTTGACTGAAATTACTTAAAAGATTAGCTGAAATGCAGTTAGGATGCTCTCCAAATACACATTTATGCACCTGTAAGCTATGCTCCTTGATGAACCTGACCTTCCAGTTAATGGTCTTTGTTAACTTTGGGCTAACTTTGTGGCCTCCAGTGCAGTGGGACAATTTGAATGGGTATGCTCTGTTGCCAGTGTTCAACATTCATTTTTGCAGTAATAAATAGTGAAAAATGAGGAATTATTTGTGAATTTGGTTAAACCGACCTGTGCTCCTCTACTAGATAATGATTATCCATTCTCTTTGTAGTTTTCTTAAAAGTCCCCAGCGGTGCCATGTGGTCCCCATCTGCCTGTCAGCCAGGTGGTTCTCTAAGGCTGGCCACCACATGGGGTCATGGAAAACAGTGTGAGGATGTACACGGAAATGTGAGCTTCTCCTAAATATCTTCAACCCTACTGAAGTGCTTTACTACTTCTCTAAGGCCACGTCCATTTGAGGACAGTAAAGGGACTATCCCAGGGACAGCTGTTTGGCTAGTTTCAGCCTTGTGATTCTGAAAGGACTCTGAAGAAAGCTGTGCTGCCTGGAATGAGCTGGGGTTGAGGGTGAAGGAAGCCTGAGTCAGCTTTGGTGACAAAATGGGAAACATGCTTCTGAGACACCCGCTGTGTCCACTGACTGCATAGTTCAGGGGTGCTATCTCACTACCAGGACTTGGCCGTCCATGAGCCTACAGGCAATCCCAGGGGCCTTTCCCACTGCTCCTGAACAGTACTCACAAGCCCCGAAGGGTCATTTACAGGGATCACAGGATCATGCAGTCTTTCTAAAGGAAATTTAAATATTTAATAAGATCTCTTTAGTATTACAAAAATACTCATATGAAACAAACACAAATAGTATCTAAGCAAGAAATTCCACAAATTCAGAATGCATCTAGATAGAAATATGTGGCAAATCCTATACAGTAGATTGCACATTTCAGGAGAAACACTAGAATGTGAACCATTAACAATGTCCTAAGAGGTTTCTTAGCAGATGCTTTGCTGAAATGTACAAGATGACCACATAGCCCTGGCTCTCCAAAGACTTTATACAGGCTTTGGTATAGCACTTTTAGTTTATTCCACCCCCCATTAAGATGATCTGGTATCTATGTACAACAGAAAAGGAAGGTTGACACTACTGTGTTTCAAGAATATGTAGGGAAGTAAGACTAGAAATTAGTTGTTTCTTGGCAATATGACATTCCACAATATGACATGTGACAGTGCCAACTACACAGACACGTCCTGAGCATGGGCTGTGGTGACCTGTGCTCCAGTGGCTATGAAGCCAACTAACCTTACATGACAACAATCTTCCTTAGTCCCACACACCCCTTCCATTGCACTTCCCATCATGTCAGTGAGTTCGCTCATGGCCTTGTTTACAGAACATTGCCTTTGGTCATGTCACGTGTATGGGGCTACGTAGTGAAGGTCCTGGAGGGCTGCATGCATATCACTGGTGTCCAGTTAGCTATTCGAGCCAGGACAGGAGGACCGTGTGGAATGGTGCAAGAATCCATAGTCACAGACAGCAGGCTGATGCATTCTTTGCACTGCATTGTGTATTTTTGGAGAGCAACCTTCCTGTGGCATGTTTCAAACTCTATCTTAAAAAGCAATAAAGGAATGGAGGGCTAGAAAACTATTAATTTACACAACTCAGGATTATGAAAATATAAAGTTATTCAACAAGAGTTAATTGCACTAGCTGTTCATTTGCATCCTCCAGTCCCACTGATGCTTGGAGTAATTTAATAAGCCATTCAAATCTTAATGGAAAAGGTGCTCAGGGCCCAAATATGGACCTGATAACCCCTAGACACAAACCCTCAGCAAAAAGCCCACAGCCAAGACCTCCCATAAAAAAAAGTACCTTCCCAAGAAACAGCCTGGCCCTGGGGAAAGGCCCCTGTCAAGGGAACTGGCATGAGGGTAACATCATGTCTCGTGGGGTAAACTCTCCCTGGGCTTGGTCAGGTGATGGTGTTCTAGTTAACAGAGTTTCTGTATCCCATGCGCTGGTTTACCCACCACAGACTACACTCAGCACAGCGGCCTCTGCCTTGAAGCACTGGAAAAGCATGGCAGAGCTGTGAGCGCCTCAGTCAGGAAGTGCCGAGCAGCAGAGGGCTCCATGGTGCTTATGCAGGAAAACCAGACTTTTCTTACATGTAGCAAAATTTATAAGCCAAAAATACAAACCTGAAAAGATTCACAAATTCTTTCCAAATATTAGGGCAGGCTGCCTCCTGCACGTAACTGTGGAACACTTACCATTTAATGAACCAGGTTCAGCCTGGCTGTAGGGTTTACATAGCGTGAGGCAGAGTGCACAGTATTAGTATTTAATAAAAACCTCTATACTCTTTTTGTAGATTTCAGTTTTTGATCAGTTATTTACATTATCATAAACCTAAATGATTAGCTTGAAATAATCTCATCATAGTTGGCATTTTAGAAATTCTTAAGAAACTACTTAACAAATATGTAATAACTTTTTTCTATATTAAAAAAACTAATAAAACCTCCAGTTTCTCAATCTTCGGCTTGACAATATAGTGAGCGCTCAGGTGGGACATCCAGTTACAAGCCTATGAAATGGTAACCCGGGATCAGAGGCAGAAGACAGACAGCCAAAGCTGGGAGCCAGCGGCCCGCCGTGTACCTGGCACAGTCCAGCCTGGATTCATCCTGGAAATGTCCTGGCTAGATGACAGATCTCCCTCACCTTCCATTCTTCCAACTCACCAGCTCAGAAAGATATTTCATGCTAAAGCCTTTTCTTGACTCTTTGAGATGGGTCTGGTTACCTGAACGTTAGTCAGCAATTCTTCAAATACAGAAATAAACATGGCTCAAGTATTCTAGAAATAATCTGTTATTAAAAAAAAGTAGGACCACTGGATACCCATTTCCTTACCCCAATGTAGGCTGTAAAAATCACTGTCAGAGCGTACATACAAGAGCTTAATATACATCACTAAATCAATCTAATCAACCCAGAGGGCTGTGAATTTTCAGTGTTATCAATACACCTGGACTTTTTACAGTGGATTTTTTGTGACAGTATTTTGTATACATCTTCTGGTTATGCTGGAAGATTTTTCATTTAAATTTAAATGTGGAAATATAAAGTGAGATTCCAAAAATCACAAAATAAACTGTAACATAAAAAAAATTACATAGGTTTCTGAATGGAACCAAAAGTCTTCAGCTAGATGCTGTCACCAAAGTGGCCAGCGCGCTCCAGTGCTCTTGACCCCCACTGTGTCTTGGGCATGGCTCAGGCCCTCTCTAGGAAGTATTGAGTACAGTGATCTCTCACCTCCCTTTCATCAGCCTTATTTTTTGAGTGGAACTAAATGCCTTCTATCTGGGGTCTTAAAGTGACCATAGAGGTTTAAATATAGTGATTGCAGAGAATCCTAATGTCATTTTCCTGCGTACATTACTTTTCTTTATGTGTTTATCTATAGGTGCTTTATCATTCTTTACTGAAGTCCGAAGAATCAGATGAGTTTTCTTTGTCTAGTGCGTTTTTCAGAAGGCCCTGTGCTATATTAAATCATAGAAATTCACTGTAGCATTTCATTGCTCAATGCAATGAAATGTTTTCAAACTTGGATTCCAGGCTATGACCTTCTATCCATTCTTTCTGTGACAACATATTTTAATGCAACTCTGCAACTATGGATCTATCTCTAAAGACTGACCTCTTAGAACCTTCTTCATGTTCTTAAACCTCATGAACTCTGAGAAAAGAAATCTGTGACATTAGTCCCATGGCAAAGGTAGGTCTTGTGGGTCCAGAAAGTCAGTAGAGAACATACTTGGTGCAGTGGCGCTGAGGGGAGTGAGTCCAGAAGATGTGCTGGGCATGGTGATGTCTAACCACTCCATGTTGTCCAAGTTTGAGTCTGTAAGGTCAAGAGACAGGCAGGGAGTACTGGCAGCAAACTGGGTCTCGGCTGTCTCCATGGGTGAGTGCGAATGGTCCAGTATACCTGAGTGACTCAGCAGATCGTTCTGGAGATCCTCAATCAACGAGAAGGGTTCTCTGTCTTCACTGCTGCTCTGTAGTGGAGCAATTTCATTGGCCGAAGGTAAAGTTCCATCCAAGAAAGCTTCTAATTGGTTCTCTAAGCTGGCAGATAAACTGCTCATGGGTTCCAAGGATATAGGTGGTGCCATTTGGACTTGGGGTGGTGGCCGGGACACCACTGTGTTGACTGGCATTGTGGTGATGCTGGCGGTCACTGGTCTCATTTTGGAAATAGGAGAAGGCTCTTCTTTTATAGGGAGGGATATCTCTGTGCAAAATAATTAAAGTAACAAAAGATTTACTACCATTTGAAATGTTTTTTTTTTTTAAGACAGAGTCTCACTATGTCGCCCTCGTAGACTGCCGTGGCATCACAGGTCACAGCAACCTTCAAATCTTGGGCTTAAGTGATTCTCCTGCCTCAGCCTCCCAAGTAGCTAAGACCATAGGTGCCCGCCACAATGCCTGGATATTTTTTGTTGCCCTTGTCGTTGTTCAGCTGGCCTGGGTTGGGTTCGAACCTGCCAGCCTCAGTATATGTTGCTGATGCAGTAACCACTGTGCTATTTGAAAAGCCTATTTGAAAATTTTTATTAATTACTAGGACAGTTACTTTACTATTTTGTGACTCCTTCTATACATGCCCATCTAACTGGTCAGGTAACCTTGACAACCTTTAGGATGATGGATTATTTTAGTTACATAGATAAGCATACAAGTTTATGACATTCTGATATGCCTTCAATTCTCTTCAGTAAGATGAAGCATAAAAAGCAGTTATATCCTACTAAATCAAAATTAATGGTTTTAGCTTATTTTATCTTTGGGTCTTTGTTCTTAGTCACTTAAAGCTTTAGGACAAGGCTCATACCTATCCCGCACTATGAATCTGCTACTGCAGCAGTATGATACCCTTTAAGTGAATGTCAATGTATGTCCTGAGTTTGTGCAGAGACCTCATATATATTCTTAGTATTATGAAAAATCTAATTACATTCTTTTTTTTATCTTTATAGTTGGACTATGTGCACAATTTGGCTATATACATTCTGTATAAAGTTGTGAAAAAATACAATGCCATCTTATTTCATTTCTGTAGTAAAGCTAACACATGGCTCTTTTGACCTTTTTCTTTAAGATGAGGTGGATTAATTACCTGCTTATTTTTTATTTTTTTGTCTTGTTTTCTGAATTTATATAAATTTTTGAGAATTCGGTAAACCTTAACAAGCAGTAATTACGTGTTATTCCTTGTCAGATCAAGTGGCAACAGATTAATGGACCATCTGCTATAGAAACTAGTATTTACTTAACTACATATATTTGAATAAATTATCTTTTTAATGAAGACATTATTGGTTTCTTTTACATGCAGATACATTAGGGAAAATAGATTTAATTAACAATAGCTCTTAAAGCTCAATGATTAGAATGCATAAGTAGGTGAGAGAGAGAGAACTTACGATTTGATCCCCATAAATCAATCGTCAGCAATGTGGTTTTGCACGGGTTATGTTACTTTTCATTATCTGTAGTCCTCTCTAGAATTGTTTTTACAGCTTTAAGTGCAATTTAGGTAACTAGTCTTATAATCAACCATTTAAATCTTGGTTCTCATTATTACTGGTTTTGGTACACAGTAAGATGAAATAATACATTTTACTAGATACTCTGTTATAAGTCATCACTTTTAGAAAATAACTCAAAATTGTCTGATAACTCTGTCACTTTTAATTTCTAAATTTAGACTGTAAAAATTATTTTTTGTTGAACATTTAAAAAGCCCAGCCTGGGTAATATAGCAAGATCCTGTTTCTACAGATGCATACGTGCACACATAAAAATCAGCCTCGTGTGGTTGTGTGCACCCATAGTTTCAGCCACTCAGGAGACTGAAGCAAAAGGAAGGCTTGAGTCCAGGAGTTTGAGGATGCAGTGACCTATGATTACACCACTGCACTCCAACCTGGGCAACAGAGCCAGACTTTGTCTCAGAAAAAGGAAGTCTTTTCATCTTTACCAGATTTGGCAGAAACATTTTTTTTTTATCTTAAAGTCTGGGCACAGAATGTCTGTTTTTAAAATTTCTGTAATTTAGACATAACTTGAGCTTAAATTATTTGCAAAGCCAATATAGTTCTTGGCAAAAAATACAAGTATAGTCCAATATTTAGAATTCTCTGTCAAACATTATGAACAAAACATCAACTTCAATATCATATAATACCTGCTATGAATGGAAAAATTTTGATCATTATTTAAAAATTTAAACAAAACTCCTTTCATTAGGGTAATTTAACAATACTTCAAATTTTTACTAAATACTGATTTTATAATTATTTCTAAAAATATGTTAGCTGAGGCAGAGATATTGACTTTTTTAAATGTCCCCTTTTAAGACGATGTATTATAAATCAGAGATTTAATTAGTGCATAGAAAGCGCTTTAGCATTGCCTTTTAATTATAATAAAGTTATTAGAGTCCAAGCTAAGTAACTTGGTTGTGATAAAATTAATTCAGGATTGAAATGTTTTTATCCCACTACAATGACTGATAAACAGGGACAAGTTTTGAAATTTTTTAACATGGAATTTAAACCTGATTATACTTTGCTATTAGGAGATGGTTAATCTAACATCACAGTACTGTTTTAAGCTGAATCAATGGCCTTTGCCCCATTTATAAAGATTTGCTTTAATGGATTTACATTTAACAGATTTTAAAACAGTAAATTCAGTTAGAATTAGAAGAATATGCTTCTCAGTCTCTAAAGGTAAGATGAGCTCTAGAGACAGAGATGACCCCTGGTGGGGGTCTGATGTGACTTTTGACTTACCACCACTCTTAATGAGGATATCAAAGAGGTCATCCATCTGCTGACTGTGTGCATTGGAAATCTACAATGAAGAAGAATACAAATTAGTTTTCTTATTTACAAACCTGGGAGCATTATATAATTGGGAGCACTAACAGAATTTCTAGGACATGTACTTCTAATCTATCATTTGATAGATTTTGAAAACACTGTGGTCACCTGAGAAGTTAAGTCATTTATCCAAGGTGTGCAGCTGGTTAGATGGCAGAGTAAGAAGGAGGCCAGAACCCAGCTCAGGTAACTTTCCCCTTCCTTTATTTTCTATTATGAATTGCATTTTGAGAGGCTGCTAATGCTTTTAAGTGTCTTTATTCATCGGTGTTGAGGTGGGAATCTGCATGTATAAAGGTGATTACATTATACATTTTTCAGCTTTATTGAGATTTAGCCAACATATAGCAAGGGCATTCAAATATACAATTTGATATATTTTGAGGTATACACACACCAATGAAACTATTAACAAAATCAAGAGAAGGAATGTACCTGTCACCCCTAACCTTTCCTCTTGCCCTTCTGTAATACTTCCCTTATCCCCAGGCAATGTGCTTTCATTAGTATTACATAAATGGATTCATACAGGGTGCACTTTCTTTGGAGGGAGCTAGTTTCTTTCACTCAATGTAATTATTTTGAGATTTATGTGTAGTGTATACCTTAGGAATAGTTCATTTCTTTTTATTGCTGAGTAGTATTCCATTGTATGGAAATATGTTTGTTTACTCATTCACTTTTTTTTTTAAGAGATAGGGTCTTGCTCTGTCACCCAGGCTGGAATGCAGTGGGACAATCACAGCTCACTGTAACCTGAAACAAGCATGCTGAAGTGATCTTCCTGCCTTAGCTTCCCCAGTTGCTGGAACTATTGGCGTGTGCCACCATGCTAGGCTAATTTTTTCTTTATTCCTTTTCTTTAAGGCAGGATCTCATTTTGCCATTCAAGCTGGAGTGCAGTGGCAAGATGATAGCTCATTGCCTCAAACTCCTGGGCTCAAGTGATCCTCCTGCATTAGCCTCTGAGTAGCTGGGACCACAGGTATGTGCCCCACGCCCAGCTAGTTGTTTCTCCCCGCCCCCGTAGAGATGAGTTCTTGCTATGTTGCTCAGGCTGGTCTCAAACTCCTGGCCTCACGTGATCCTCTTGTCTTGGCTTTCTGAAGATGAGCCACAACACCTGGCCCTTTATTCACCTGTTGATAGACATTTGGGTTTCTAGTTTTTGGTTATAATAAAAAAAAATTTGTTGTGAACATTTGTATACAAGTCTTTGTATGGATATGTATTCTTTTCTCTTGGATACATACCTCAGAATGAAATTGTGATTGGATCCCAGGGAAGTTATATGTGAATGAATAAACAAACTGTCATATTTCTATGACACATGAATTGTGACTGGATCCAGGGTAGTTATATGTTTAGCTTTTTTCTTTTCTTGTTTTTTTTTTCTTTGAGACAGTCTCATTATGTCATCCTCAGTAGAGTGCCATAGCGTCACAGCTCACAGCAACCTCAAACTCCTGGGCTTAAGCGATTCTCTTGCCTCAGCCTCCCAAGTAGCTGGGACTATAGGTGCCTGCCCAGGTTTAGGTTTTTAAGTAACAGAAAATTGTTTTCCAAAGTGATCATACCATTTTACATTCCTACCAGCAATTCGCAGTTCAAGATTTCTAGTTGTTTTATATTCTCACCAATACTTCACGTTGTCAGTCTTTTTAATTTTAGATATTCTATTAGGTATATAGTGATACTGCATTGTAGCTTTAATTTGCATTGCACTGATGACTAATGATTTGAGCATCTTTTCATGTGCTTATTTGCCATCTGTTTATCTTCTTTGGGGAAATGTCTGTTCAAATTTTTTGGCTATTGCAGATTTCTTATGCTTACTGTTTGCATGGTATGTCTTTCTCCAACCATTTACTTTTAACCCGTGTCCCTGTATTTAAAATATATCTCACACAGATGCATGAATTAGTTATGCATTGCTGTATTATAAATCACTCTAAAGTCAAGTGGCTTACAATCTACAATGTTCCAGTTTCTGTGGGTCAGGAATTTGGGAATGATTTTAATGGGTGGCTCTGGCTTGGGGTCTTTCATGAGGTTGCAGTCAAGATCTTAGATGGAGAACACCCTTGTAAAGGTGGCTCATTCGCATGACTGGCAAGTTGGTGCTGGCAGCTGATGGGAGGCCTCAGCTGATGGGTGGCGGGTGTGTCCACCTGGCCTGACAGCTGGCTTTCCCAGGGAGAGCAGTCCATGGGAGAGTAAGGTAGAAGGGGTGTGCCTTTGATGACCTAGTCTGTCTGTCATGTCTGCCAATTCTGTTTGTTCAAAGTGAGTCACTAAGCCCAACCTAGGAAAGATTGTTAAAGAATTTGCAGACGTATCTTAAAACTGCCACAACCGCATGTAGTTGAGCCTGGCATTTTTTATCAATTCTGACAATTTTTGCATTTTAATTCTTTATTCCACTACTATGTATGGTAATTACTGACATGGTTTAAGTTTGGGTTTACCATTTTATTATTTGTTTTCTATTTATCCTGTTTTCGTTGTTTTATTATTTGTTTTCTATTTATCCTGTTTTCGTTGTTCTTCTTGCCCTTATAAAAAAATTGGATATTTTTGTATTCTATTAATTTTTTTTTTTTTAACTACAGAGTTTTGTTTTTTTTTTTTTCCAGTTTTTTTGCCAGGGCTGGGTTTGAACCTGCCACCTCTGGCATATGAGGCTGGCGCCCTACTCCTTTGAGCCACAGGCACCACCCTGTATTTTTTTAGTTGTTACTGTAGATATGCAGCACACACCCTTAACTTTCATAGGCTAATTCAACTTAATGTGCCATGCATAAAGAAGAGAGATCTGCAACCACACAGGTCCCTTCATTCCACCTCCCCACCACATGTTTATACCCATTATAAACCTCTCAAAACAATGTTATCTTTGGTGATGAATTGTTTCAATTTTTCTGTATTTAACAATATCTTTAGTTCATTTTCATTCTTACAGGATATTTTTAACTTGATAAAGAATTCTGGGTTGACAATTCTACCTTCTCCTCCCCAAAGACTTTAAATATGTTGTTGAACTCTTTTTCAGTTTTTCTATAGTTTTTGATGAAAAGTTGACATTAATCTAATAGTTGTCTGCCCTGTGTATGATGTGTTGCTTTTGTTTTGATGCATTCAAGATTTTGTCTTTAACTTTGACTTCAAAAATTTGATTATCATGTGACTAGGCCTTCTATTTATCCAGCTTGGTGTTCCTTAAGCATCTCAAAGCTATAAATTTGTCTTTCATTATATTTGTGAAAATTTTAGCCATTATTTCTTCAAATATTTATTCACCCATTCTTTCTTTCCTCTCCTTCTGGGATTTCTCTTTTACTTAAGCTAGATTGTTTGATAGTAATAACAGGGCTCTGAGGCTCTGTTCACTTTTAAAAATAATTTTCCCTGTTATTTAAATTAGGTAAATTCTATCTTTATTCACTGACTTTATTTCTTCTGCCATCTCCATTCTGCCAAGTTCATCTATAACTTTTTTTTCAGTTTAGACATTGTATTTTTTGGGTTCTTGGTAAGATTTTCACCTAGTTCTTGAAAAAAGTCATTTCTACATCTTTTTAGATCCCTATCTTTCTATTACGAACATATTTTCTTTTACATCATTGTGGACAGTTTTAATAGTTGCTTTAAAATCCTTGTCTGTAAATTCTAACATCTACATTAGCTGAGGACTGGTCATAGATGATTGCCTTTTTCCTTTGAGAACGGGTTATATTCTCCTGATTCTTTGTACATGTTGCATATTATGAATGGATGTCATGGTTGTGAAATTGCGGAGACTGTGGATTGTTATATTCCTCAGATGAATGGTTTCTTTTGTTTTAGCAAGCTATTAACTTGGTTGAACTTTAACTTCAAAATGTTTTTTGGGTAGAGGTTCCAATCTCACTTTAGATCTTTTGTCTTCAGCTGAGCTGCTCTGAGTCTGTTTCCTGCCTGTGTGGCTGAGGGGTCAGCCAGAGATGAGGGCAGACAGAATGTGGGGACCTTTTCTCTGGCTCTTTTACTTTGGTTGCTTTCAACTCAGTCTTCTGGTTTCTCAGGCCATAAAGAAGATGGTTTCCCCACCAGTAACCCTGCCACTTAGCTTGACTTCAGAGTCAAAGTAGCAAAAAAGAGGGAACTCCTGCCACACAACCCCCATCCTTTCAGTGGATTCCCTACCAGAATATGACAGCTTCTATTTACTCTTCAGTGACTTCATGTATTATAACCAAGATTTATAGCTATTATTTGTGGGAAGGTTGAACTGGAAGGGCCTTCTTAGCCACTAGAGGAATTTGAAGTCTGAGTAAATATATTAAAAAAGCAAAACATCTTAGAGTTCCTGGAGTTTGGTGCACAATGGCATAGGAAGAGGAACTACAGATAGCTATTTATTTGAATACCAAAACCTATATAGTACTTAGCTCTCTCAGTCTATAAACCTGAATCTAGAGACACTAAATACCAGGAATTCCAATCAGCTATTTTGGGTTAAAGTGGAGGATTTTCTTCTTCTTGTTACATAAATCAAGTAAGCAGTACATATTAACCTACGTAAGAATCAGGTTTGGGAAGGATGAGTGCTGATTTTCTTAAAAACTGCAGTTAAGCTCTTGGCAATTCACTTCATCTCTGCTCCCTGTGAAGAGAATAGATGTCACTTCTGAATAGACCTTGGGGGAGGACAGTTTAGTCCAGTACCATTCGGTTCAATTTTACTGCAGGTGTTCCAACCTATTTCTGAAATTTGGTCTTTCCCTCACAGATGAGGACCCTTGCTGAATCTGGAGCTAAAGGAACATTTTACTAGAAAAATTATCTTCCTTCTGCACTAAGTGAATGCAAAGACTGTCCCCTCCCCTGAGCGTCCTGTGTGTCCTCTGCAGGGTGCTGCACTGAGTAGGTCACTCAGCAACCACAGCATGACTGTGCGGCTTCCCGGTTGAGGGGACTGCCTGCTGGACAGAGTATGGGTCCTCAGCCTCATGTTCCTTAAGTGCAGCATGCCCTATCACGAGCATAGCCGCCATCTGGCTCTACTGAGACATGCCATGGTGTGCAGGAACAGGGGCCTGGCACCATTGTGCTGCTGTTCCTGCTGTCTGGCTCAGATGGGCTATGCCTCTGTCTACCTTTAGCTCCCATGGAGTGGTGTCAGGCTACTCCTTGCATCCTCTGTGAGGCTGGGGTTCTTCCTTGAACATTAGTTTTAAGCTTTGAAGAATTTTAGAGAAGCAAGGATATTAGGAAAAGTGTGTAGGGTACTGGGTGGGCACCCATTGTGTGCTTTTATAAGTAGGAACTTTTCCCATCCCTTAGACTACTGTGGCTGCTCCTATTCTATCAGTGAGATAAGGAAGGCTCAGAGGAGAGGTGGTTGCGTGGTCACCAGGTGGGCGCTATGTGGTGAAGCTGGGAGAACCCACCAGGTGGGTGCTGTGTGGGTTGAAGCCAAGAGAACCTTAGGTCTGTAGCCCCAAAGCACATTAGCTCAATATCAATATGTGGATATTGGGCTGTCCTGCTGAGGCAGGAGGGTGCCTGGGCGCAGAGAGATGGAGAGGGACAAGTAGATTTAGGTGCTGGGCAGCCTTAAATATCATAGAGGCGGAACAGTGTCAGTTTCATGTGGCCTGACAAATGTTGCATTAGAAAAGAGACCTGTACAAAACATGTGCCCCGGGCACCATCACATTTATCCCAAACATGACTGATCTCCTTGCCCCAAAGGAAAAGTTAAAAGACAAACTGCATTTCTGAGGAAGCAGTAACTGCAGGTTACACTGCTGCTAGAAGTTTTTTTTTGATTCTTCATGATGAATGACATTTTGCTTTTAAATCACCATGTAAAGTACAAGGATCCCAGCCCTAAATTTTGTGTTCCTGTTGAGGCAAGTCTCTCTTAGGGGATTCAGCATATGGTTGGTCCAGATTTGAGGCTGGCATGTCACATGTAAGCCTTTCAAACCATGACCACTGTCCTCACGTACCTCAGGAAGGGAGGCCTGTGCACTGCGGGTCTGCTTGATGGCCTCCTCGTAGCGGGGAGGGTCTTTTGTCTTGGTGATGGGGTTTCCAAACAGAGAGTGCTGGATGACAAATTGTTGAGGTGGAGGGGACGAACTAGGCTGTATCAAACAGAGGAGGAGCACAGGTTAACGTTTCATTATAAGCTTTCTCCTGCCCTGGCCAGACTCAGCTCTGCTATTCTTCATGTGGTAGCCAAAAACATGCAATTCATAAGCAGATGATGCAATTCATAAGCAGACAACTGTGAAGCTGGCAGCACCGTGGGCCACCTCATGTAGGGAAGGCTCACCTTCACTATGACAATAGCCGAACTCCTCCTCCTCATCACTGCATTTCCAACAATCGCATTCCATTAGTACTGACAGTCATTCCACACCCAAATCATTTGGAATGATTTTATACATTCCAGGGTTACCTTGCTGGCAGTGTTAGGTCCATTTTGCAGGGGTGGAAGGGGAGCATTTCTGGGCTGTAGAACACTGCTACTAGAGGCCTTGTTAATGAAGGGTTGCTGGACTGCTGGAGCAGGTTGTCTCTGATAGGGAAGAACCGTATTTGATGATGCTGAGTTTGTGAAAACCTGTAATGAATAAATATTTCCCCATCAGTTCATTCTTCTGTTCTTCCTACTAAAGAAAACCATGTTTTAGAGCAGGGATGAAGAAACTTTTTCTATAAAAGTCCACAAAGAGTTTAAGGTTTTTAGGCCCTGTGGCCTCTATGTGGCCACTCGGTTGTCAGTGTAGCCACAGGTGCTGTGGAAATGAACAGGGATGGCTGTGCGCCTATACAGTGTCATCTACAAAATAGGCACAGGCTGGGTTGGGCCAGCAGGCCGTGATTTGCCTACCCCCATTTTGGACCACATGTGGTCCCCCTAGAAACTTGTCTTTAATGGCAGCGCAGAAGCACTTAGTGGGAAAACAGTGCTTGCTCTCCATAATGTTCCTTTTCAACGACAGCTGGATTCCTCATATCCCTCACTAGGGTGATCTCATTTTTCTCATGCCTTTAATGGTCATGATTAAGCTAATAATCCCACCGTTCTTCTAACCTTGCTCCAAGCACCAAAGCCACATTTACATCATCTTCCTGGACACCTCAGATACATTCCAAACTGAACATTCTCCTTTCCTCCCACTACCCTTGGCCTCTGAGGGGAAATATTTCTTGCTTCTGCATTTTTTATTTTTTCAAACACTTAGGTAAATGGAGCCATCAGTTGGCTCTGCTTCCTCTCCTTAGTACACACACATCTCAGAAGCACCTCTTGAATCAGGCCTCTGCTCTCTGCTGTCCCAATCCAAGTCTCCATCCTTCATCACTGGGATTCCATCCCAGCCTTCCAACTGAGCCACCCTGCCTGGGACCCACCACTACACTCACTTCGTAAAGTGCTGACCTGGTCAAGCCCCTTGCCACACTCATGGTATTCCTACCTTTGTGGTAAAATCCTCATCTTTGGCTAGTATGTGAAGTTTTGTCCTACTTGGCCTCTTTTCCACCCCACCTAAAAACATGCTGTGGCCATGGCCAATTTTCTAGTTTCTTAAAAATTTCCTTAAATACATGCAAGACCCCATTTAAAACCTGCCATCTTCTGGGAAGCTCTATTTAGATCTATTAGGCAGAGGTAAGAATTTTTTCTGGCAACTCCAAAACATTCTTTTTAGCAACCCCATCAAGAGCCATGCAGGTTTTAGTGCCTTTTACAAATAGGTATATGGCCATGTTGCTGAGACAATAACTGCATCTCATAGAACTTGGTTTGCTAATAAAAATATTTAATATGCTTTATATCTCTAATATTTTGAAAAACCTCTTCCCTATATTTTTATTATAAACATAAATGTTTAAACACAGAAACAGTACTCCAAACAGTACAACCTCTTCTGTGATGGTTTCTTTGAGTATACGCCTGTTTGAGAAAGATGAATTTCCTAAATTACTTCTTTAAACTAGCAGTAAAGACTCCAAATTCTAATATTTCGAGACATGGTGAAAATTCCCTTATTTATCCTGTCTACATATTATTTTTCTCTTTCCTCCCCCAAACTGTCTTTATATTTGAACATTTACTAAACCTACAACTATATTGAAATGGTATTCTGAACTTCCCAAACTTTGTAATATTTAACTGTAATTCTTTTCTCACTCATTTCTCAGCAGGGATTCTCATATAGCACATGAGTTCTGAAGGTTGTTTTAGCCCAGACAGTTCACACCACCCTATGGCAGATCAACAAATACACCTAAGTATCTAGGTTTTCTTATGTAGAAAATTAAAAGGTTGTGATTAATTCTTTTCAAGATTTAAAATAACAAGACCTGTTTTTGATGTCCAAGATTTTTTTGGCATGGAGATGTGTACACAGCTCCACCTAATGGATAAGAGGGAAATCTTGAGGCAATTTAACACTGGGATTTTTTTTTTTTTTTTGAGAGACAGAGCCTCAAGCTGTCGCCCTGGGTAGAGTGCTGTAGCATCACAGCTCACAGCAACCTCCAACTCCTGGGCTCAAGCGATTCTCCTACCTCCGTCTCCCAAGTAGCTGGGACCACAGGTGCCCACAACTCCTGGCTATTGTTTGGTTGGAGCCATCATTGTTGTTGGGCAGCCGTAGCTGGATTTGAACCCGCCAGCTCAGGTGTATGTGGCTGGTGCCTTAGCTGCTTGAGCCGCAGGCGCCGAGCCAACACAGATTTTTTTGGTGTGAGCTCATATGAGGACAATGAGTCCCAGGCCAACACCTTCATTTTAAAGCTGAGATAACTGACACTCAGAGGGAAGAAGTAAACTAACTTATGCTGAGGCCAAACACCTAAGAAGTGGCTTTTAATCTGCGAGATGGCAAACTCTTCCATATATCTTTTTCAAGGTAAAGATTGTAGAAGTATATTTTTCATCTTCAAATAACTTTTCCTAGGGAAGAGCCCATTCCTACCCTCCATAAATTTGAGAAGAAATTTATTTAAAAACTCAGCACATTCAGAATATGAGGTCTAAATTTTATTTTTTTTTTGAAACTTAGAAAAGGGGTTAGTAGTTGCTAGTTGGGGTTACCATCTTTCAGTAACAAAGTGCTTTCTTTCTGTCCCAGTAACTGGATAATCTGTAGCTCACAGTGTCTAACCTAAGGGAGATGGATCAGAGAAAAGTAGAACCCAGAGCTTCCCAAGGACTGGGCTTTGACGATGCTCCTTGAAAGGATCACTGGGGACAGCAAAACTCAGTGGGAGCTCATGGCTCATTAGCATATTCACAAACCTTTCTGATTTGCTGCGGCTGACTGAGAAGGTGCGTTGTGAAAGGGTCCTGTTTCTGGGGTGTAGTCGGGACCAAGCCTGAGGACAAGGCAGCAGTTGGTATCTGTGTAGCAGGTGCTATCTGAGGCTGAGTCTGGATTCCTGCTTGTGGTGGAGTCTAGGGGGTGAATTTAGAAAAATCAATTTAATTGTCAGAATCAAAGACTCAAGAGTTTAGATTAGACTGTTCACTTAGGGATGGTACCTAAAGACCCAAGAGTTTAGAAAAAGACTGTTCACTTAGGGATCACACCTAAAGCAAAATAATACAAAGTATGCACATAAAATTGAACCTTAACAATTCTAACCAGAGAGTGAAACACCAGACCAGTTATTTTCATGCTCTTGCCATTTCTTAAATAACTGACACGTTCATTTGAAACTTTTGAGAACATAAGTTCTTATTATTTCAATTTCATACAGCAACTCTACACACAGGAAGTCAGCTACTGTAATACTTTTACTAGCAACAGGGATAGTAGTGAGACCCTACTGTCCAAATTCCTGCTGTTAAGCTAGGCATGTGCTCTCTGGGCAGAGACAGCAACATACCAGGGCACACACTGCCCTGTATGTGGAAGATCTGGACCAGAAAACCCCAATTGTTTTAAAGATTTATTATGGAGTAGACTTTCAATTTCATGGAGACCCCAAAGATAAGATAGGGGAATTATAATTTTTTTGAATATGCTAAAAGGCCCTTGGGCCATGTCTCTTAACCCAGGGCTGTAAGATTATTCTTCTCTGCTGTTTCAGGTATTTGGGTATTCAAGGTTGAGAAGCACTGGCCCAAATGGTTTCTTGTTGGCTCATGGTCCACATTTGGTAAAACCTACCAAAATCACATTACATGGAAGCAACTTAAGGTAAACACATAGGTTATGTGGGTGGGCAGAGAAGGGAATTTCATGCTTATCAGTGTTTCATCACTGCTTTCAATAACTTCCTCTTTTGTAAATTTATGGTTATATTTTCTTTAGCTTCAGCACCTATATGTTAACAGTTTTAAGAACTAAATTTGGGAGGCAGGATACAAGAATGAGAGTAAAAGTGAAGGCTCTGGAGTCAAAAGACCTAGGGCTAAGCACCAGCTCTGTCTTTGGACGATTCTTCTGGGCCTCAGTGCTCCTACCTAGAGCTGGGCTGCAGCACTTGATCTTCTGAGGGAAGGGAGGATTAAATGAAGCCAGAAATTTGAAGAACTGATGCCGTGCCTTGTGTGTAAAATACCAGGAACAATAATGTCATTGGTATGCGGAAAATGTCTAGACGTCTGATACCGTGTCCATTAAAGGGAAAAGCTAATAGAAACAGAAAAAGCACCTTGCATTTGTTTTTACTATATAACAACAGTGCTAGCTATTTAAATTTTTGAGTAATTTTTCCACACACACATAAGTTTTCTACAGTTGTGAAGCCTGTTATGGAGGCATTTACGAAACAGCCCAGTTATGTTCCACCCTTAGCAGAGTTCCCGCCCTAGGCATGCTGAAAGGCAAAGGAGTTAGCAGACACACTCCACACCTGGAGTTTGAGGCTGCCTACTGGGAGCTGTACTGAGGTGACACTGGAGCCCTGGATGGACACTGGGAGCAGCAGCTGAGCAGTTTGTGTGGTCAGTAAAGCCTGGGGCTGAGCGACAACGGCAGGTGGTGGCTGTCCCTGGGAACTCACATAAAACTGCGAGACGATGCTCTGTTGCTCCGCCTGGGCCATGGGGGCCTCTTGCTTGATAACTACAGCCTTTTTGGCAACAAGGGTCTGGCCACCTGTACAGACGGGCTGGGCTACAGAGTGGCTAGCTCCTGGGAGAGGCTGCCTGGAGCCGGAGCAGTCAGGCGGCGGGGTCTCATCTTTGACGGAGTGACCAATGCCACCTTGTTTCTGATCTGACTTGTTGGGAGAATGAGCTGGGGCACTGGGCTGGGCTTCCAGTGGCCGCTGCTGCTGCCCTCGTTTTTCAACCTCAAGTTGCATCTTCAGAACTTCTACCAGCTTCTGTTCTTGTTCTAGTTTCCTCTTCAACTCTTCAATCTGCTTCTCTTTCTCTTGGAGCTTGCGGTCCTTCTCCGCTGCATCCAGTTCTAGACTTGACAGAGTACTGCTGGTGGGACTCAAGCTGTCCTCATTATTAGCCATTCTCAAAGGAGATGAACACAGGAACTGTGAAGGAGACATCATGGTCATAATCTCGGTGAAAGTGTCTGCCATGTTTGTGTCATCGGTGCTCAGACTGGATTGTTCGGAGGGAGATGGCGAGATTGGTAGAGGGGAATGAACATTTTCCACATGGGCAACATTGCTGGTTCCAGCAGATGGCAGTTCTGCCTTGAGAGTGGAGGCTGAGCTAGTCACAGCGTTATGTAGTGTTGTAACTGGCAACGCAACGGTCACTTCTGGGTTACTGGTGACGACGGCTGACGATGACACTGCCACAATACTGCCAGCAGCAAGGCCACTGCTGTTTGCTTCCTGGTAGGGTTTTAGGCGTTCGATGAGGTCTGGTTTGGTGCCTGAAACCGGCAAACCCCTTAACTTCAGTTCTGTTTTCAGTTCTGATACCTGGAGGTACAAACAAAGCAGATCTCTTGGTATTGTAACTTTCTGACACATCTGTGATATGCTTTTGTGATTGAAAAGGTACCCACGTCTGACAGACAACTCCATATTACTGTGCATGTTTTTGACACTTGTAAACATGTATAACTACAGATCTGAAGCACTGAAACTCTAAAGTAAGAGTTTTTAGAGGGAAATTCCTCTTTTACTTTAAAGAAAAGATTTATCAGGAGTGATGATGATGGTAACAGCTACATTTACTGAGCAGCTGCCACATGCGAGGTACTGTTAGAACTGCTTTACTCTTGTGGGGTCTTCACAGGACCCCACAAGGTATGTTATTATTCTTCCCATTTTACAGATGAGAAAATAACTCAGACAAAGGTTGAGGTACTTCTCAAACTACTATAGATAACAGAAGGCTAAGCTGGGATAGAAACCTCAGAAGGGTGGCCCCAGAGCTCATGTTCTCAGATGTTAAATTTTCCCGCTTCTCTTGAACTTGACACTGAGCAGGGAGAAAAAAAAAGTCACAGACTATGGGACCCAACAGAACTGGCAAAGTAGCTACAATGTACATGCTCAGTAAATGAGAGTTCTTATTGATCATTTAAAAAGAAACTTAATGGAAGTAAAAAGAAGGTACCTCTATAAAGATTATCCCATTTTTGGTAAAGTTGAATGTCTATTGGAAACTGCTGACATCTGTTAGACAAATCATTTACATTTTTGTGGTACTCATGGTGAATAAGCTGTACTCGAAATTATCACCTTTAAGTCATCCAAGCTAGAAGGCAGAGGTCCAGGCTTTCTCACAGAAGCTGATGTATTCTGTCTTGGTGTGTTAGGTGTGGTATTGTTCAAAGCTGCATTCCCACTGTTGTTATTTTTGTCACTGAGTGGCCTTCAAAAGAAAAAGAAAATTAGAGTTTATAATAAAATAATTTCTAGATTTGACATTGCTTCTATTAACGATCTGACTAGCTTATGAAGAGAAAAATACCATGGCTATGGATTGGAAGACTCAATATTATAAAGATGCCAATTAAATCAGATTCCAGTAAGACCTATGCAGATTTTATTTGGTTATTTGGTAGAAATTTGGAAGGCAATTCTAAGCTTTATATGGAAACACAAAGGACCAAGAATGGCCATGGCCTTCTTGAAGAAGAAAAGCAGGCAGGAAGAGTCACACCACCAGATATCAACATGTTTTACAAAGCTGGTTGTTTACTTGGTGTGGTGCCATGGCAAGGACAGCACAGCAGAGACATGGGCAAGAATGGAGAATCTGAAGACAGACTCTGTGTCCGTGGCCCTTACACTGCATACAGTGGAGAGAGTGGTCCTTCTGATGAGCAGGGCTGGATCAAAGTGGATATTCACACAGAAAAGATATGGCTCTTGATTGACTCCTCACATCATTTACCAAAAATCTACATGAATTACGACAATAATAAAGCTTTTAAAGGAAAACTTCGGATAGTATCTTATGGCCTTTGGATTGGCAAAGATTCGTTAAATAGGACATATAAAGCATCAAACAGTAGGGACACCTTTAAGAGAGTGAAAAGCTGAGCCATAGAAGAGGACAAGATACCTGTCATACATGTCTCTAGAGTATGATAAGATAGTAAGAAAAAGAAATCCTGATGGAAAAGTGGGTTTTTCCATTTTTAGACAGGCATATTACCAGAAAGTATATCCGAATGATCAAAACATACGTGATTCAGGGCTTAACCTCACTAGGCATGAGGAAAGTGAAAATCATGAGAAACAGCCTTGCACCCCCAGCAGAATTGCTATAACCAACAAGGCTGAAGATACCAGTGTTCAGGACAACCAGACCTCTCACACACTGCTGGCAGATGTGTGAAGTGGTGCATTCACTCTGGAAAACTATTTCATATACTGAAGAAAAATGTGCCTACGCTATGATCCAGCATTTGCATGCCTAGACATGCAGCAGAAAGACAGGAATATGTGTGCCAGAAGACGCAGAGTTCCCACTCTTATTCATTCATTATTCATGCTGCCCCCAACTGGAAGCAACCTAGCTGTCCCTGGAGAGTGTGACGCATGGACTCACTATGGTATAGTTATACATGACATACTGAATAGAAATGGAAATTAACTACCGGGATCTGTGCTGATAAAGATGCATCTCACAAACAATGTTCAGCAAGAAATGTCACATTTAAGTGTCCTATAAGATCACATTTATATAAAGTTCACCAATCAGCAAAACTAATCTATGGGATAAAGTCAGGATAGTCACAAAGAGGGGACTTGTGGGACACTGACAATGTTCCATTTCTTGGTTTGGATGCTGGTTAAAAGGGTGTGTTTATTTTAGCATCAATTTTCACTTAAAATTTATAGGCTTCTCCGTGTACAAGTTATACTGCAATTAAAAACGTTCTTTTTAAAAAGTCGGCAAATCAGTTGTCAAATTCTAAAGTCAGGTGCTTTGTACTCATTTCCCTAAATCCCTTTCCCCATCAAAGCCAGATCCCTCCTTAATGTCTTCCAACTGTGATATTCTTGGTTTCCTTTTCTGATAGTTGATGCTTATTAAACAAAGATGGACATGATGGTTGACACTGTATAGCCAATTCCATTGCAGCCTCAGGCTTTATTGTCACATACAAAGCCTTGGTGCTAATGTCAAAGAGATCTGGAATTCCAGCTTCTGATATGGGCGTCCGAGTTAACAAGTGAGAGCCAGTTGGATGAGCTTTCTCCAAGGAGGTTCAGGAAGCCAGTGCTGGCTCTGTCAACAGCTAGCTCTTTTGAGAAAGAAACCTACTCGTCACTCAGGCTATAATTCAGTGCAACCTCAAACTTCTGGGCTCAAGAGATCCTCCTGAGTAGTGGGGACTGCAGGTACCCGTTACCATGCCTGGCTAATTTTTATATTTTTAATAGAGGTGGAGTCTCCTTCTTGCTTAGGCTGGTCTCAAGTTCTTGAGCTCCTCCCAGAATGGTAGGATTATAGGCATGAGCCATGCCCCACCAACAGCTAATTCTTGACATCCATCTTGAGGTCTTTTTAAAGTGCCTGAATTTATTGAAGTTAAACAACTTAAGAGTGTTTGAGATGAAGTTTCTTGGAGGTTGGATGAAATGAAAAATATTGTTATTCTCTTTTCTAAAAATTCAATTTTAAAATCTCAGGTTAGGTATAATCATATAGATGATAAAACAAAACTATAGTCTAGAAAGAAGGAAGGAAGAGAAGGGAGAGGGGAGGGGAGAAGAGGAGAGGGGAGGGGGGAGACTGGAGGGCAGGTATTTGGGGGGACTTCACCTAATGTGCACAATGCAATGGTACATTTCAAAACTATTAAGAGCAGAGAATAAATGTCCTACCACAACAAATAAGTGAGGTGATGGTTATGTTAACATGTTTGATGTAAGCTTTCCCCATTGTATATCAAATCAGCACATTATACACCATAAATACATTAATGTACCCAGCTATGATTTAATAAAAAATAAAATCTCAGGTTAGAGTTATAAAAAACTATTTTCTTTAATGTTTCTTAACCTAATTTTCATTCATTGCTGTCCCTCCAAGGGGTCCTTTGGAGACGTTTTTATCCAAATTGCCAGTCCCGCCTGTTCCACGTTTGCCTGCCCCGTGCCTGCCTCTCCTGGGTGTGCCCGTCCCGGGCGTCTGCCTGTCCTGCGTGTGCCCGTCTCACGTGTCTGCTTGTCCCGCCTCTGCCTCTCCGAGGCATCTGCCTGTCCTGCGTGTGCCCGTCCCGGGCGTCTGTCTGTCTTGCGTGTGCCTGTCCAGCCTCTGCCTCTCCTACGCATCTGCCTGCGCCTCATCATACAGAAGAGCAACACGTGCAGTTCGCCTCAACCACCTTTTGCTCCCTTATGAGAGCATCGTACCCTTGGGAATGGACTATTTAAAGTCATTATTCTACTCATGCTATCTTTTTGGTTGAGAGTCTGTATTATTCTTATTATCAGTTTGGTATTTAGCTCAATCTTTGAAATAACAGAAATAAGTTAATCTATATTTCTCTCGAATTAAAGAATGAAAGGAGAGTAGTAGCTGACGCATGGGATCGCTGTGCAGATGAGATACCTGAAGTTCAGAGGGACGAAGGGCCCACGACTTCCAGTGACCTTTAGCAAGTGCGGGCCTAAGCTTTTACTCCTTCTGTGGTAGTAAAGGGCTATAAAGGGCTACAGAATATAGGGAAAACTCCACTGCTACAAGGACTTTCAGTTTCTTGTAATAGAATTTTAGTAAAGCTAAACTGTGTCAGAAAAAAAGTTTCCATTTTTAGGATCTGGAAATTAAAGGATCCTGGACTTATGCTCTGTATTTGTGTTGTGAAATAATACACAAAAGTAAGTATTCTTTTCTTTTCCTAGGTCCTAGGCCTTTTTGTATGATATTGCCCTTGGGCAGGAGTGGCTATTTTAGTGGTGGGAATGTCTGAGGAGCAGAGGGGAACTGCAGCGTCCAGGAAAGACAAGGAAGCATCAAGAGTCCAGTATCCTCAGCCTCAGGGGTGTTCTTCCCATCTACAGAGCTGGCCCACACAGCCGCGGTCTTCCATTACAGAAAGATTGCTGCATGGATAGATACGCGTGGAACACAAAAACCCTTTTATGGGATTTTCAGTTGGACGGTTTCTTTCCTTCTCTGGGTCAATAGCAGTAATTCCTCCTAGACTCACAGTGAGCATCAAGACCATGTCAGGAGTTAAGCACATGTGAGTAGTAAACAGCCTGAGCTGTCATTACCATTATTGTTATCAGTGCCCAATGCCAAACGAGGGTGGCAGACGAGGACACCTCTGCCATGCAGAGGGCCCAGGCCACGCTGCAGAGCAGCAGCAATTTCTCTGTGATTCTCTTCCAATTCTCTGCGGCCTTAGCTGGTTCCCTTCCAATGTCAACAGCTGGCTTGGGTTCCCTTGCCCTTAAAATACTAACATGCTACAGAATTCTTTCTCCTTTATCTCTATACCCTAATTTTTTAGATTTAATAAGGTCTGGATTACTAATAGGTTTAATTTTCCTCAAGATATTTGAATCTTGAAAGAAAAAAAAAAAGAATTGGTAATCATTAACATATGAGAAGATGTTTCTTAACAGAGAAACTTTTTAGTGGGTTTTTAATCCTTTTCTACTCCTAGAAAATATGGGTCACCTATGGAGCCATGCTTAGTCTTACATGTGGAAGACAAGTACAGTTTCTACAGATCATGTGAGCATAAGCTGAATAGTTTGGTTACAGAGAACATTTTTTCCTTATAATGAATGAGCTTTTGCATCATGTTGTAGAATTAAATGCCAATTTTACTTTCTCCTGAAAGGAAAATGAAGACAGGCTCTTTGTATTTTTTATATATGTTTCTCAGAAAAAGCATATTAGGGATGCATATCTAGAAATTTCCTTGATTACATCATTAAAATTAGCTAGGAATATCTTCCTATGAATTCAGTCTTAGGAATTGCCAGAACTCACTGCCTTCTGTCCCTCATAATTGGGTCCAAACTCTGGGAACATTTTTACTCTCCATAGCTGCTGGTCTCTGGAAACACGCTCTGGACTGTGTGCCCTTCTGTCTTGCATCAGCTCCAGACTCCCCTTCGATACCAGCGTCTAGCTTCCTTCCCTGCATTTCAGTTGCACCCTAACCGAGCTCTGCCCTCCCGAATGCTCAGTTGTCTGTCTGCCACGCCAAGGAAAGTCTTCTGCTCAACCTTAAGTCTCTCTAGGCAATGGCTTGACTCAATTTTGTCTTCTACTTTTCTTAAAAATTAATCACATTTTCTGTCCTGGAGGTTTTTGTCACCATCCAATAAACAGGTGCTGCTGTCTCCTTCCTCCACATGGGTACTATGCCACTGCCCTGTGCTTGGAAGGGGCGTGTAAGCCCTTCCACAGAGAAATCTGCCTTCTCTACAAAGCTTTCCTGGGCCATTCCAGTTTCATGCCCACTTGTCTTTTCTCTTAGCTGTTTACGTCAGGCCTTATGCACTGTATGCTTATCTCACAGCATCTAGTACTGTTTTGAGTCTACAATAGGTAGAGCTTTCCTGAGTGAATAATTGGGAACAGGCATTTTTTTTTTTTTTTTTTTTTTGAGACAATCTTAAGGTATCCCCATGGGTAGAGTGCTATGGCATAATACTCACAGCAACCTCCAACTCTTGGGCTCAGGTGATTTTCTTGCCTCAGTTTTTCTATTTTTAGTAGAGAGGGTGTCTTGCATTTGCTCAGGCTGGTCTCAAACTCGTGAGCTTGAGTAATCCACCTGCCTCGGCCTCCCAGTATGCTAGGGTTACAGGCTTGAGCCACTGTGCATGGCTGGAACAGGCAAACAGGCATTTCTAACTTGTAAAAGTTTGGAACCTATTCTGGAGGACAGAAACTAGACTGGAATGTAGGCTATTCTCACTATGCAGACTCCAGACACTGTAATAAGCTTTGATAGCAACAAAATGAATATCATCATTGAGCACAAATAAATCCCAACATCCAACCTTTAGTAATTTCTGTTCCTCATAAAAACCCCATAAAATCCACTTTAGGAAGCCAGCATTGCCCTTGCCCGTACTTGAATGGAGCAGGCAGGATGGTCTGGTAGTTGTAGTGCTGCTTCTGCTGGCTCAGGATTTGCAGCTGCAGGAAGAGCTGCTGCTGCTGCAGCAGGCGTGCGTAGTTAGAGTCCATCTGCGGCTCGCTCTTCTCCCCTCTCTGGTCCGGTGGGATGTACTGGTGGTACTTTAACTTCTTTACCCGTGGTTTGGGATCTTTGCACTTTTTGCTACGGTGTTTGTCATTTGGAGTCTTGGGATGGCTTTGCTATTTTTGAGAAAAAGATAAGAACATTCAGAGATATCACCACATGAAATCTATCCTACTGTGTGCCTAAATGATTTGAAATTAAAAGGCAATGCACCTTAGAAACAGGTATAGCCACTTTGGAAAGCAGTATGCCAAATACATTTCAAGAACATTGACAGACTTGGGGTGGTGGCTTATGCCTGTAATCCTAGCTCTACTACAAATAGAAAGAAAAAAATTAGCTGGGTGTTATGGTGGGCACCTGTAGTCCCAGCTATTTGGGACACTGAGGTAGGAAGACTGCTTGAGCCCAAGAGTTTGAGGTTGCTATGAGCTAGGCTGATACCATGGCACTCTAGCCTGGGGCAACAGAGTGAGACTCTGTCTCAAAAAAAAAAAAAAAAAAAAGCCGTGACAATCCTGAGCATGAATGAGATGCCATCTCTACCCAAAACAGAACAATTAGTCAGATATGGTGGTACCTATAGTCCCAGCTACTTAGGAGGATGAGGCAGGAGGACAGGAGAATCTCTTTAGACCAAGAATTCAAGGTTGCAGTGAGCAATGATGATGCCACTGCACTCCAGTCTGGGTGACAGAGCAGGACCCTATGTCCAAAACAAACAACCAACCAACCAACCCCCAAACAAAAAAAGGCACCATTCTCTATGGCAGCGTTGTTCCTTAGGGTACGTATGGGCAAGATTCAGCTCAGCTTTCTCTATTAAAAAGTAATAAACATTCACCGTGAGGCTCCTGTGAACATGAACTGCTAAATGCTTACATACCGTATATACTCGAGTATAAGCCGAGTTTTTTCGGCACAAAATTTGTGCCGAAAAACCCGAACTCGGCACAAATTTTGTGCCGAAAAAAACCCGGCTTATACTCGAGTATATACAGTATATTATCCCATAATGAAAAATCAGGTTGTACACTAAATATACAATGGGGAAGAGATTATTCTTCATTAAAACTATGTAATATTAGAATACTGTGCATAATATTTAAAAATAGAAAAATACCTCTAATGAGAATAAAAGAATATAAAATGATCTTTAAGGAAGATATAAAAATTAAAATATTGAATAATATGAATATGGATTTAAAAAGTTTTTCAGAAATATTACATTTTTACTTTGAAGTATATAAGACCATGCATCATTCCTCATTGTTTTTTAAATTTAAATTTTTTTCCTTCTTGACGTTTAACTTGACCTCATCCTATGGTTAAGAACTGGATGACTTTTTCCTGAGTTCTTTTCTTTTCCTCAATTTCTAAGTTATCAGTTCACTTTCTGCTTCTCAGTATTCAGATTATAAGATAACTTTATCTGAAAAAAAGCCACCCAAACAAAGAAAAAAAAATACAGGAAATTATTCCTAAAGTTGCTTTAGGTAACATACCCAACTTAATATAGTCTATATTAGTACTTGTGAAGTACTACATTAATGTTATATATATATATATTCATATCCAAAGAATTAGGAAATTGCAGGAAAAAAAATACAAAGAAGAAAAATACCATCATATTCTCCAGATCAGAAATAGTCACTATTAGCACTCTTCCATATATCCTTCCTTTGTATGTTTTTTGTTTGAGACAGAGTGGCTCTACTGACATTTCCAATTGGGTAATTCTGGATAGTGGGTGCCGTCCTGTGCCCTGTGGGGTGTTCAATGGCATCCTAGCCTCTAGCCACTAGATGCCAGTAGCACCTCCCCATGTTGTGATAACAGAAATGTCTCCATACATTGCAAATGCCTATGGGGTACAGGGGCAAAATTACCTCCTGTTGAGAACCATTGGTCTCCTCCATGCCTGTATTCATATAACTGGCTATATGAACAACATAAAACCATGCCAAAGAGTCTCAACTTTAAATTCATGATCACCAAGTTCAAGGGCTCTTCCCAGCTATCTGCCCATCCTATCATGTTTTTCTAGTCCATTTATTTTCCTACTCTTCTAAGATACTACCTCCTATCTTCTCTTCTCCTTCAAACCTTTACTACCACCTCCTCAGCCTCAGTATCAATTGCCCTCATTGCCTAAACACTGATAAAATACAAGTGATTGGCACAGAGCTTCCTCATGTTCCCACTGTCTGCCTGTCCAGATATGCCTGTGGCTCTCTTTCCTGTGGCCACGGACCAGCCCCTCCCGAACTAGGTCCTGCTGCTTTGCACACTGCATGCAGTCACTGTTCCCCCAATCCTTGCCCCTCGTGAATCATTCACCCAGGCTCACAAACATCCTCTTTTGACCCCACATTCCAATCAAGCTGCAGACCCACTTGTACATGCTCCCTTCCAGCAGAGATCAGTAGAAAAGCTTTCTTTAACACCAGCTCCAATTATCTTTCTCGATTTTTCTTGTACCCACTACAACTAAGTTTTCAGAAAATCTTATAAAGGTTACTCTGTTTTAACATAGGCAAACTCAGGGCCAGTTCCCAGCACTCCTCTCACCTGACCAAGTCCCTAGCACCCCTCTCAACTGACCCAGTCCCCAGCACTCCCCTCACCTGACCTAGTCCCCAGCACCCCTCTCATATGACCCAGTCCCCAGCACTCCCCTCAACTGACCCATGACAGCCTTTGCTCCAGTTGATTTCTTCCTCCTCTTTCATTTGGCTTCTGGGCACTACTGGACTCTCTCACTATCTCCCTAAAGTACTTGAAGACTCAGTCTGCACTTCTTTATCTACACGTAGACTCTAGGAAATTTTCCTGGGTTTCATAGCTTCGAATTTGCTATTTATACACTGGTGACTTTCATATTTTTATTTCCCATCTAGACTCCCCTGCTGAGGGCCGTTCTTGTCTGTCCAGCTGCCTCTGGACATCTCTGCTAGGTGAACACTCAACACCTCACACTCCCAGAGTGTTCCTTTCCATCGAAGGAAGTATCAACTCCAAATTTCTTGCTTAGACAAAATATGGTAGATTGGTTCATGGTCTTCCTTTTCTTCATGCCACATACCCGACCTATCAGCAAGTCCTGCCAGCTTAGCCTTCAGAATCCAGCCAGAAGGCTCGGCACCTGCAGCTCTAGCAGACAGCAGCGAGGACATGCTGTGTGCCGATCCAGGAGATGCTGCCCTGCCTCACACGAGAGCTGCAGGAGGCTGAGGACGCAGGAAGACTAGACTAGAAGTCGGGAGATGGGACCCTTCCTGGCTCTGTCGCTTCTTAACTTCTTTGGGCATCAGTCTCCTCATCTGAAAGGTGGTAAGAGGACGTTAACTCTAACGTCCTTTTGTATTTTAAAAGTTTGTTATCTATATTCTGCTAGTTCTTGCAGAATTTGTCTCTGAAATGATTAAACTATTCCACAGTTTATTCTCCCACCTGCTTTAGAAGGTATAAACACGATTTTAAGAACTTTAGAAATGTACTGTATATTAAAATTTTTAATCTTCCTTGGGATTTATTCCAGCTGAATTATTTCAACCAAATAAAATGTAAGGAACAGTGCCACAGATCTGAAGCTTATCTGAGGAACAAATCAAGCTTCATCTGCTAAATCTGCCTAATCAAAAACCATATTTGCTTCTCTAAAACCTTTCATCTGTCACATAATGTATCTGGAATAGCACTGGGTTTGATCTTACATATAAGGTCCAAAGTCATGTTACCATCAAAGACTTCCGTGAGATTGCTGAATCTCCAGTGCTGTGCTGAAGCAGCACTACCTTAATTCTGTTTCTCTCCTGTTTCATTTTAGTGACCTGGGTGGCAAAAGAATTGGGAGCTGCTAATAAATGTTTCCTAAAGCTTTTCTGCATAGCCCCAGAAGTTTTAAATACACAAATTTTTATATTATTTTTCTGTGACTGTAGGACAATTTGTTAAACATGGCAGCTTCATATACAAAGGCCCCATCTAGTAAATCTTTTCATGGTTTAGTATTCAAGGCTTCAGGGTAAGAGGCAGGCTGGAGAATTTGGATAAATAAATGCCGTTGTGTTCTGCTCACAGGGCTACAGACAGAGTCACAGGTAATGCCACTTAACCCAGAGTACTCACCTTTACTAGTGCAGGGCCAGGCTTTGCTGAACACACTGTGTTTGTGGGGAGGACAGGAGCTGTGGACCTAGTAGGAGGCTGATCTGGAGTCGAAGGAGTTTTCAAGAATTCAGGAACTGCTGAGGACACTGAAGTAAACTGGTGGAAAAGGTAGAGAAAAGGAGTAAGTCTGTGAAATTAATGACCATGAAAACAGAAAAACTACAATTATAAGTGAATGACCTAATTTAAAAAAAAAAGCTCAGCTGGACAAGGTGGCTCACACCTATAATCCCAGCACTCTGGGAGGCCAAGGTGGGTGAATTGCCCTGAGCTTACAAGTTTAAGACCAGCCTGAGACAAAGCGAGATCCCCATCTCTAAAACTAGCTAGGTGTTGTGGTGGGCGCCTGTAATCCTAGCTACTTGGGAGGCTGAGGAAAGAGAATAGCTTGGGCCCAGGAGTTTGAGGTTGCTGTGAGCTGTGACAGTACGGCACTCTACTGAGGGCGACAAAATGAGACTGTCTCAAAAAAAAAAAAAAAAAAAAAAAGACAAGAAAAGAAAAGAAAAAAGAAAAGTAGAAAAGAAACAAAGGAAAAATATACTATTATGTCTGAGACTGAGATGGTGGAGTAACATGCTTTACCTCAAGTGGAGCTAATTATTTAGTCTTTGTCCCAGCAGCAACGAACAGCTAAAGCTAAATAGGGTTAGATTGACTAAGTTCTAGTGTTTTCTCAGAAATATGGTCAGAACCACCTTTTTTTGGGCAGAAAAAAAAGTCCAAGACTCTTGTAAAAATGATCAGAACAATATAAAGTATTACTAAGATTTAATTGGCATATAGGTCACACTGTGCCTGGCTTCTGTTATAGAGCCTGATGAATCCCCCCGCCACACTCCACACCTGTGGTGGGGCAAATCTCACCATGGACACTTGCTCCATGCATGGGCCTTAAATGTACTTTATGATGTGAGTTCCTATTACTAACCCTGGCTGTATTCTCATTCCCTCTATCCACCCCGCTTCTAGCAACAAGAGAAGAAGTGAAGACATATTCTGGAAAGAATAATTTGACTCACTGACAGTGCCATCTTAAAGCAAGAAGCTACTTTGTCACCCAGGCTCAAGTCAACAATTACTGAATCTCAATGTGGAGTCACATATTAACAGAGGAAGCTACAGAAGGCTTTGCCAGGTTTTACCAGTTCTTACTTCTAATCACTTCAAACAGATTTTAAGTCTTTACTTACTGGAAAGAGATGTTACTACTATAACAAACTAATCGAATGCTATTTATTACCAGCTTTATGTTTAGGAAAAATGTCTTCTTTTATCACTTTCACTTTCCCAAACAACTCAAATTCATCAGATCAACAATTAAAATCAGCTCCCCTCTTGAAGTGAGTTTAAAAATAGCAAACTGTATTTTCCCTCCTTAAAATAAATGACCTGAAATCTCAGAGGAGTATTAGCAGCATGAAAAATGAAGGCTTGCACATACTAGTTACTCAGTAAATATCTGTTTAACTGATGAATGGCCATTTCTTCTGGCTTTCATCATGCTAGGTCACACCCTCAGTCCAGCTCTGCCAGCATGTGGCCAGCATGCAATCAACTGTACATGCCAACACCAGCTCTCTCCCTGAGGCTGTGGCCACTGATTTCAGCTTTTAAGTAATTATCAGTAACCGTGAGTGTTGACAGTGTCAAAGACTTACATTGTAAAGATGGTTGTACTTTCATTTTTAAACAGAAATGAAAGAAAAGGACTTATCCAAGAGGTACAATACCTACATTCCAGTCAGACTCTGCCCCAAACAGCCCTGCAGTGTCAGCTCCTCAAGTGAACCTCTGACCAATGAAACCTTACGTCTCAAGTTACAGACGATGCCAGCTGATGACTTTCTTACTGGACACTGTTTTCCTTTTGCCCTGCATATTTTTCAGAAGTGAGGACACTTATCTCTAGGTCAATTTTCACAGAGGGGAGAAAACATTCCTTGGCTGTTATATAACTGGTATATGAAGCAGAATAAAATGTCTGAATTTTGAACTATGTATATTTCCTTTCAGATAAATTCCTCTAATCTGGCAAGCTGATTCACCAGTCTATCCTTCCACCGCACTGACTGATAAATTTGAGAGTATTAAGTGCTAATAATCTGAAAAATAACACAGAAGCATGGATGTGGTATCAACTATAATATTTATGAAAATGTTTTGACTGTATTTCTACACTGATACTCTCATCTTGTTAGTGCTTTGGCATTTTGGTGTGACTTTGCTACCCAGAAATCCAAAGACCCTAGCATAATGCAAGAATATCCCAGTGGAAATACAGTGATTGTTAACTCTACCTAACCTGCAGATAAATTCCTAAAGGGAGAAATGTCTACATTATTGTGTCTGAGAAAGGGTGAAAAACCAAAACCACCAAAGCTCCACTTAGACTATTTCTAGATGTTAGGTTTCTTATAGCTAAAGATACCAAAAGAATCTAAAGATTGGTCATTGTGAAATGACAGTATTCCAAAAAGGATAAAAAGAGTATCCAGACTGTAAGGGATATTTAATCTTATTTTGTTCCACAAAGAATTGAGCAGCATGTTAAAATCTTAAAAGAACACTATGTAAATAGGTTTAAATTGCCACAGAGACCTAAGTTCACCTAATGTTCTATGAAAATTTAATTTTAAAATGATCCAGAATTGTTTCTCCAAAGAAACAAAAGTGCTGCAAAGATTCCTTTGTCTTATTGGATCCAGTCACTGTTCCTATTACAGATTATGGGTCTCAAGATCTCCAGTTCTTTAATTTTTATCACAAAAGAAAATGTCAGAGAAACAATGCTTAATAATGGATGTTCATACTTCAAATAAAAATTAAAAAGAAGGCACTTTCAATCTTAAAGATTGACTTTTCTCTTGGTAGAAAGTGCTGTGGGAAAGTTCTGCTACAAAAGAAAAACTAAAAGAACACAATCTAAGCTGACTGAAGCTTTCTTAACAACTCAGATGTCTGCCCTGGCTCCTTCAGCAGAACACGGAGCACTTCCCAAGGACCAATCACTGCTCTCAGGTAACTTCCTCTTCATCATCTAGAATGTCTTTATGCAGTCTTGAGGGATAAAAACAAGATATTTAAAAATAAAGCTTTTTGTATTACAGATTTTAAATCTATAACAAATGTTTTTAATTTATGATGCAGCTGAGTTATTAAGATGTTAATATGCAAACAAAAAATTCAAAATGCAATATTCTTTAACTTTTGTTTCCACGTTCTAATCCCCAGACAAATGAAACAATGAATGAGTTGAATACAAGCCAAAAACATGTTTTCGTATGTTTAATAGATGTGTATTTTATGTAAAATCCTGGCTTTGTTAAAACATATCTCCTAGCACTGACCACTTGTCTCCATAATATACAAGTTTAAGCATTTCATTTTTAGAACAAGAAGATATTGAAGTGAAAAAAGTGAACTAATTGCCTAGAGCAAAATCTAGTGGACATTCAGCTGGCACTTTATCACCTGATTAGTAGTGATATACATGTATTCCTCTTTTTTTTTTTTTAGCTAAGGGTACCTTTATTTACAAACTATTAATTACAGAATTTTACAAAGAAGTGGTCAACAAATAGAGAATATTTTGTAAAATTTTGTAATGAATATTTTATTTATTTATTTATTTATTTATTTATTTATTTTTATTGTTGGGGAATCATTGAGGGTACAATAAGCCAGGTTACACTGATTGCATTTGTTAGGTAAAGTCCCTCTTGCAATCGTGTCTTTTTAAGTGTACTTTTCTTATTATAAGAAAATATATATGACATAAAATTTGCTATTTTAACCACTTTTCAGTGTATAAGTATTATTATATTTTACATTGTTCTGCAGACATTTCTACTGTCATCTCCAGATCATCCTATTTTCTGCTATGATTTTAACTATTCTAAGTATCCCATATATATAGAATCATACAGTATTTTATGATTGGCTTATTTCACTTAGCATGATGTTTAAGGTTCACCCATGATGCATACTATAGAATGTCCTTAAAGGCTAAATAATACTCTGTTTTAGGTAGGTAGGTAGATAGATAGCATTTTTTTCCTTTTTTTTTTTTTTTTTGACAGAGTCTCAAGCTGTTTCCCTGGGTGCAGTGTCATGGCATCATAGCTCACAGCAACCTCCAACTCTTGGGCCCAAGAGATCCTCTTGCCTCAGTTTTTCTACTTTTACTAGAGACGAGATCTTACTTTTTTCTCAGGCTGGTCTTGAACCTGTGAGCTCAAGCAATCCACCATCCTTGGCCTTCCAGAGTGCTAGGATTCCAGGTGTGAACCACCATGCCCAGCCTTAGATAGCATATTTTATTTATCCACTCACCTGTCCGTGGACACCTGGGTTGCTTTCATGTTTTGGCTACTATGAATTATGCTGCTACAAATAGGGATATACAACTATTGAATCAGTTCTAATTCTGGTTTCAACTCTTTTGTGCATATAGCCAGAAGAGGAATTGCTGAGCATATGCTAATTCTACTTGAAATTTCTTGAAATTTTAAATTCCCACTAATAGTACAAAAGAGTTTCAATTTATCCACATCCTTCCAAAACTTATTTTCTATCTTGTTCTTTTTAAAGTTGCTGTTGTAATAGGCAAGAGGTTGTATCTTGTGGTTTTGATGCACATTTCTTTAATGGTTCGTGACAGAGTGTCTTGTTATATGCTTACTAGGGCTATTTGCATATCTTCTTTAGAGAAATGTCTATTTAAATCTTTTGCCCATTTTTGAATTGGGGGTTTTTGCTGTTACTGAGTTTTAGTTGTGGGAGTTCTTTACACAGAGTGGATGTTAATCCTGTCTTCATCTGTTTTGTGTTGCTGTAACAAAATACCTGAAGCTGGGTAACTTTTAAACCAAAGAGGTTTATTCAGCTCATGGTCCTGCAGGCTGTGCAGGAAGTATGGCAGTGACCTCTGCCTCTCATGGGTCTCAGGATGCATTCATTCCTGATGAAGGGAGGAGACCTGGGGTTTGCAGAGATCACATGGCAAACAAGGCAGCAAGGGGTCGGGGAATGCTCAGTTCTCTTCTGGAAGCTGACAGAGTGAGACTCACTCATGACGAGGGAACTAATCTATTCATAAGCAATATGCCCCCAACCCCCACCAAAATGCCTCCTGTTAGACCCCACCACCTCCAACACTAGGGGTCAGATTTCAACATAAGGTTTGGAAAAGACAAACATCTAAACCATAGCAAATCCTTTTTCAGATACTTGATTTGTTAATATTTTCTCTCATTCTTTGGGTTTCCCCTTGTTATGTGCACAGAAGTTAATTATGATGAAATCTGATGATCTCTTTTTCCCTTGGTGTCTTGGTGTCACATTCAAGAAATCATTGCCAAATCTAATGTCATGAAGCTTTCATGTTTTTTTTTCTCTAAGAGCCTTGTAATTCTAGCTGTTACTGTCAATTAGGTCTTTGTCCACCTGAGTTATTAATTTTTGTGTCTAATGCGAGGTGAAGACCCAGCTCCATTCTTCTGCATGCGGATGTAGTCTTCCCAGTACCATTTGTTGAAGAGGCTGTTCTTTCTCCATTGGGTGGTCTTGGCACAGTTATCAGAGATCATCCACCCGTACCAGTAAGGGGTTATTTCAGGGCTTCCTGCTCTATCCTCTTGGCCTATATGTCTATCTTTACGCACATTGTAATGCTGCAGTAAGTTTTGAAATCGGGAAATGTGATACTTCCAACTTTGGGTTTTTTTCTTTTTTAATTCAAAATTGTTTCAGCTTTTCAGTGTCCATGGAGATTTTTTTTTTTTTTATTTTTTTAATTTCTGTAAAAATCACCACTGGGATTTTAATAGGGATTGTACTAAATCTGTAGGTTACTTTGGATAATACTGACATATCAGCAATATTTAGTCTTCCAAGAATACCCTTTCCAATCAGACCCTGGGGTAAGCCACAGACAGCCTAGAATACAGTATACAATTTCTGTCCCTGCCATCCTGACAGAGGAGATTGGGGGGAACCATTCTGATTCCTCCCAACTGTACCATGCAGGAAGGGGTGTAGGGCAAGGGTGAGTAAAAACGCCATGAAATTTCCCTTTTGAATGTCGCTTTTTTTGGAGACAGGGTAGAGTGCTGTAGTGTCATAGCTCATAGCAACCTCAAACTCCTGGGCTTGACCGATCCTCTAGCCTCAGCCTCCCAAGTAGCTGGAACTGCAGGCACCTGCCACAATGCCTGGCTAATTTTTCTATTTTTAGTAGAGATGGGGTCTTGCTCTGTCTCAGGCTGGTCTTGAACTCCTGAACTCAAGTGATCCACTCCCCTTGGCCTCCCAGAGTGCTGGGATTACAGGCATGAGCCACCTTACCTGGCTTGTGGCTTTTTTCTGATTGGGTATTAGTCTGGTTGGCACAGATTCTTTGACTAGTTTCCAGGGAGCCTATAAAGTCATTTTAGTCAGTCTGTACTGTATTTAATGTTTCCATGGGAGAATGAGAGCCTGGACCTTCCTGTTACACTATCTTATTCATGTGAATTATCTATTATAGTGAGATTTTCCATCACTTGTGAGAGTGTTAAGCATACTAATACATGCATAAAATATAAACTGTGTGAGATCATTTTGTACTTATAATTTTTAATAGTTCTATTATAACCAATACTACTAGAATTAAAATAATGCCACAAAGGAAAGGGGCAATCAGGCGGAGTATTACTAACCTACTCTAATCATTAATTAATCTTTTATTTTTAGTGGTAATGTCACAGATGGGTCAACATAAAAATTTCACTAATACCGCGGGTTGACTGTAGGAAACCTTATTTTAAATACAATTTATTTTATTAAGTTGTCATGTATTATCTATTATATTCTCCAAAATAATGTGGAATGTCTATTACAAAGGTGGTGTGACCATGTTGTTGTTGACCAAGTTAGTCAAAGTGACCGTTACAGGTCAGCATGTGAGAGAACAGTTAAGTATTAGAATTACTATTATTATTCATTTCTGGTAACTGAGTTATGATACTTGAGTATATTCTAGGGTAGCAGCTCATAGAAGTAATGTTATTTATCTTTTAAGTAATACACATAGTAGTTGTCCCTATGATTCTTAATAGGATGACAAAGGATAATGTTTTAGAAAATAATCTTAAAAAGAATCTCAAACTGTTGGCTTAAGGAGAACAAATCACTAGTTCAAATCTTAATGTAGGTTGAACAGCTGCCCCTTCTTTACAATGTCTGCCCCAGGTAATAGCTGTAAAGCAGCAGCTCCGGGCCTGGCCCACCGTAAAGTGCTCAACAAGCGGTCATTCAATAAACATTTGTATTTATAAATATATAGGCAAGTTCTAGTCTGTATAATGCACTGTTTTAGGCACTTTGCTATTAGTTATAGGAAAATTGAATTAAGAATCTGGATGGAGGCTCGGTAGCAGCTCCTAGTATTCTTAATTTTCTACAGCTTTCCTTTGTTCGAGAGTTGCTTAACCAAAAAATAAATCCAACTCTAGTACGTGATGTGTGTTCTATTAATATTTTGGTACATTATTTTCCAGCTGTACTTTGATCAGAATTAAAAAGAGAAAAAAAAGAGAAGTAGTTTTAGTCTTTTACAGACCACACAGAAATATATATTTTTTATATTGTGCATAATTTTTTTATACTGTGAAGTCATTAGCATTTTAGCTGTGGGATTACCAGAGAAGTGTCTAAAAAATCTTTCTTTACCTAGAAATTAACATGCTAATTTCTTTCTTTCTTCTTCTTTTTTTTTTTTTTTTGTAGAGAATATTTCTCATGTGTAAAATACTTTCTGTAGGATTTAACCCTCTGGTATTCTTTGTGTACTGAAAATAAATTAAGAAGACTATATGTCATAAGACATTTTGGAATAGAGCAAAGCATAAAGAAATCTCAAGTGTAATTTTCTCTTAACTAATATCTGTAAATATAACTTTTAAAAAAATCTAAAAGAAATTATCTGTACTGGCTTTGAGTTTTATCAGGTCAAGTACAAAGAAAAAAATATTAATAAAACAGGTAAATTAGAAAAATATCTTTAAGTCATAGGATTATATGTGTAGTACAAAATGATGATCAATCAACATATGAAAAAATGACTGAGTGGGATGGCTCACTCCTGGCCAGCAGATGAAGACTAGCTTGGGCAATACAGTGAGACACGACCTCTACTAAAAGTTAAAAAAAAAAAAAAAAAAATTAGCTGTGTATTAGTCCCACTTGTTTGAGAGGCTAAGGCAGGAGAATTGCTTGATCCTGGAATTGAGGTTGCAGTGAGCTACATTTGCCCTATCACTCCAGCCTATGTGACAGAGTGAGACCCTGTTTCTAAAAACAGAAAAGAAAAGGAAGGAAGAAACTTGGCTCTGGTAAACAAGAAGCAAAGTAAACTTATGGCAGAGTTCTTTAAATAGTATATGGATCTTTGCCTGTGATGATACAAGTATAGGAAGTTATACAGAAATTTGATGTTACTCCACTAGTTATTATACTTTATACAAAGAAATAAATACACACAAATGGTCTATAGTAACTTAATTCAGCATCCAACTCTTTCTTCTCTTTTTCCTTAACTTTCAACCTCTCTTGTACACTACCAAACTCTTACACTGAGGTTCTGTTTTCAAGATTAAAAATTAAGAATCTCAAAGAACATCCAAAAGATAAGAGATTTATGTTAATCTTTTATTTTTGCTTTATAGGGACTATTTTAATAAATAATGATCTGTCCTTTGAGGGCATGATGATAATTCTAAAGTAGGAAAAAACAAATTACAGAGATAATTTCCTATGGTCACTCGTTCATTAAGTCAATAAGCAGCTGTTGTTGGACCTGGATGTTCAGTACGAGATTCCTAAGACAAATGAGGGGACACCCCTGTCTTCTTGAGCTACCAATGTGAAAGTAATTGTATTTAGGAAGATAAATATATTTTATATGTTTATAGGAATTATAGGATGATAAATATATTTTATATACCTAAACATTCTGTAAAAACAAAGTGGAAATAAAGTACAAAATTTGCCACAACAAAACCTCATTATCACATCTAGATGATCCCAAAGACTGTACCAGCATCTTAAAGTTTCCCTCTACAGCTGATTTAAAAAATAAAAATAAAACACCTACAATGTCTTTATAGGCTACTTAAGGATTATCTTTCTTTGACATCAATATAGCATTGTTACCAGGGACATTTGCTTCTTTAATGGCATAAATAAAAGTATAATAAAAATCTTGTCAGACTCTTACAAACATTGGAACATTTAATACAAGGAAATTTTATAAAGGACACACAATTTAAAGAGGTCTTAAGGGACAGAAATTAGGCAAAGCTATGGTGGTTCAATCCCTGACTCTGGGTTTTCTTGAATATATGTACAGATGGTTAACATTCTGTAAAGGGGGTCTTTTCCCTTCAGCCCTGTTGACTATTGATGGTCTGATGTAGCAGGCAGCACTAGAGCCACAGCAGCATGAACAGGCCTTTGTTCAGGAACGGCCCAAGGCTTAGTGTGTGCTGCACTGGCGTGAACAGGCCAGATTCATTCTTCAGGAAATACTGCGATTGCTATTTTCCTTCAAGGAATTCTGGAATGTTAGTCCTGAGATGGGACTGCATCTGGTTGAAGTTTCTCACTTATAAACTAGAGACCAACTTTTGAAAGTAAAGTAAAAATACAATAGTATAAGCAATATATGGCAGAGGAAAATGAAGATCTTTCATGCAGGTGGAACTGCATGAAGCCAGGTGAATGGCCAAGGTGATAAAAATTCTGTTACCCAAAGCTAAGCCCATGCTAACAGCTGGCTGACACTCTAACCTACTCAGTCAGCAGCAGAGAATGACAATCCCAGTGGATACGTAGAGATGTTTTTTAATGGTATTTACTTGCATACTTGACATTCTCTTTACCCTATTTTTAAAGCTCAAAACCAGGGTATAGCAAATATGTGGAACACAGTAGGGACAGTCTCCCTTGCTCTCCCCTTCTGCCTGCTCAGACCTCAGACCAAGGGCTGATCACTGACCCTCATCCTTCCTCCCGGCCACAGTTCAGCAAAGCTGAGGGGCCACCACTCTGTGAACATGGACAGGAGCCTCTGCACTGCACCCATCCACACTGCCTCTGTTGACTCCAAGTTTTTAGGCTCTACTTTCAAATGGAAGGAGAACAGAAACTTCTATAAGCATTGTGCCAGTCTGCACTCATGCTGCTTAATTCAATCCAGCATTTGTTAAGTATGTTTTCTGTATCAGACCCTGTGCTGTATGTTACACCACACACTCTCTCAAGTAATTCAAAGGAATTCTTTGAAAAACAAAACGAACAAAAAAATAATCAATAGAAACATGAACATTTGTTAAAAAATAAGTGTGAATTTCTAATGTGTTTACCAAAAAATATTTATTAGATTCCTTTGTATGCCTCAAATTCTCAGTTCCCAATCTGAAACATAATGGGCACCCAATAAAAGTTTATTGAACAAATGAATTCAATCCATCAATAATCAGAAAGCCAATTAAAACACTCAGATCTTCAGGGTTTAAGGTAATAATATCACCTCCCTGTGGTAAGACATAGTAAGTAAAGATCTGTATTACCTTCCTGGAAGGCAGGTAAGTTCCTACCATTTGCCTAACAAGTCCATTTCAATATCTTGTAATTTATCCAAAGAAATGATCAGACTAGTGCCCAATATGTATGTATAAAAAAAGAGTATAGCGTATAATGCAAAAATACAGTACTCTGTATGTATAAGAGTGAAAGATAGGAAACAACTCTAAATAACCAACAATAGGAAACTTGTTAAATGACATACTGTGTATCAGTTCAAGCAAATACTATGTAGCCATTAAAAATGATATTGATGTATATTTATTCACAAGTAAAGATATTTATACAGATGCAAGCTATACACAGCAATTCTACTCCTTGGTATATACCCAAGACAAATGAAAACATATGTCCACATAAAAACTTGTCCACATGCATTTATAGCATCATTGTATATACTAGCCAAATGTCCATTACCTGTGGATAAACAAAATATGCTATATCTACACAATGGAATTATTATTCAACTCTAACAAAGGATGATGTACTGACACATGCTGTAACATAAATGCACGTTAAAAACATAATCCATGAAATAAGCCCGTCCCAAAGACCACATGTTACATGACTATTTATATGCAGTGCCTAGAATAGGCAAATTCCTGGGGACAGAAAGTAGACCGACAGTTGTCTACGGCTGGGTGAAGGAGGTAATGAAAACTGACTGCTACTAGGTATAGAGGTCTTTTATGGGGGGTGATGAAAATGTTCTGGAATTAGTGTTAACAGTTGTACAACTCTATAAATATCCTAAAACCCATTGAATTTTATGCCTTAAAGGGGTCACTTTTTCCAGTATTGTTATTGTAATAGAAAAATCCATACTTAAATTCATATGGAACCTCAAGGGACAACCCTGAATAGTCAAAACAATTTTGAAAAAGACCAAATAATTCTCATATTTCCTGATTTCAAAAATACTACAAAGCTACACTAACCAAAACAATGTGGTAGTGCCACAAAGACAGGACATACACAGGTGCTGTTCATTTTACTGTACTTGTGTTATTGTGCTTCAGATACTTTTTTTTTTTTTTTGTAATGAATTGAAGGTTTGTGGCAACCCTGTGGCAACCAAGTCTCCTGGCACCATTATTTCAAGACCATGTGCTCACTTCCTTTGTATCACATTTTGGTGATTCTCATAACATTTCAAGTTTTTCATTATTATTACATCTGTTATGATCTGTGATCGGTGATCTCAATCTCTGATATTACTATTTCAATTGTTTTGGAACCCTTATCAAACTTAATAGACAAATGTTGCATATGTTCTAACTGCTCCACCAACTAGCCATTCTCACACTCTCTGTGGATCTCCCTAGTCCCCAAGATGCAATATTAAAAGTAGCCATTTAATAACCTACAATGGCCTCTAAGTGTTCAAATGAAAGGAAGTGCCGTATTCTCTCGCTTTAAATCAAAACCTGGAAATGATGACACTCAGCGAGGAAAGCATGTCAAAAGCTGAGAGAGGTGAAGCTGCAGAAAGAATATCTGAAGATAGCAGAGGTTAGTTCATGAGCTTTAAGGAAAGAATCTGTCTCCATAACTTCAAAGTGCAAAGTGAAACAGGAAGTCCTAGTGTAGAAGCTGTAGGAAGTTACCTGGAAGATCTAGCTAAGATCACTGGTGAGCATGGTTATAGGAAACACTGGATTTCCCTTTTCTTTTTGAGATAGAGTCTCACTATGTCACCCTCAGTAGAGTGCTGTGACATCACAGCTCACAGCAACCTCAACTTCTTGGGCCTATGCAATTCTCCTGCTTCAGCCTCCCAAGTAGCTGGGGCTACAGGTACCCGCCACAACACCTGGCTACCTTTGGCTGCAGCTGTCATTGTTGTCTAGCAGGGCTGGGCTGGGCTTGAACCGTGAGCCTTGGTATAAGTGGCCGGCGCCCTACTCACTGAGCTATGGGCACCGAGCCAGGAAACACTGGATTTTAAATGTGGATGAAATATCTACTTTCATAGCTAGAGAGGAGAAATTAATACCAGGCTTTAAAACTTCAAAGGACAGGCTGAACGTCTGGCAGTCACTATACATGGAAGCCAATGCTTATGTACTATTCCGAAGATGTTAAGCCCCTTCAGAATTGTGCCAATCTGCTCTGCCTGTGCTCTATAAGTGGAAAAACACAGCCTCAATGACAGCACATCTATTTACAGCATGGTTTACTGAATATTTTAAGCCCAATGTTTGGATCTACTGCTCAGAAAAAATATTTGTAAATATTATTGCTTATTAACAAGAACTCTGATGGAGATGTACAAGGAGATTAATGTTGCCTTCATTCCTGCCAAGATAACATTCATTCTGCAGTGAATTAAGAAGTCATTTCAACTTTTACATCTTATTATTTAAAAATATATTTTATAATGCTATAGCTGCTATAGATAGGGATTCTTCTGATGGATCTGGGCAAAGTAAATGTAGGAAAGGATTTACTATTCTAGATGCCATTAAGGATATTTGTGGGCTTGGTGCACATAGCAGTGGTTACGGCGCCAGTCACATACACCAAAGCTGGCAGATTCGAACCCAGCCTGAGCTACTAAACAACAATGACAACTGCAACAATAAATAGCCAGGTGTTGTGGCGGGCACCTGTAGTCCCAGCTACTTGGGAGGCTGAGGCAAGAGAATTGCTTAAGCCCAAGCATTGGAGGTTGCTGTGAGCTGTGATGCTACAGCACTCTACTGAGGGTGACAGCTTGAGACTCAATCTCAAAAAAAAAAAAAAAAGAATATTTGTGATTTGTGGGAGGAGGTCAAATTATCAACATGAACAGGAGTTTGGAGGAAGAGGATTTCAACCCTGTTGATGATGTTGAGGGATTTAAGACTTTAGTGGAGGAAGGAACTACAGATTCAGTAGAAGTAGCAAGAGAATTAGAATTGGAAATGGAGCCTAAAGATGTAACTGAATTGCTGCAATCTCATGATCAAACTTGAACAGATGGAGTTTGCTTGATAAGTTGCTTCCTATGGATTAGTAATGAAAGTGGAATGTACTCCTGGTGAAGATATGGTGCATATTATTGAAATGACAGCAGAGGATTACATACATTCAGTTGACAAAGCAGCAGCAGGGTTTGAGAGAACTGACTTCAATCTTGAAAGAAGTTCTACTGTGGGTAAAACACACTCAAACAGTATTGCACACTATAAAGAAAACTTTCATGAAAGGCAGAGTCAAATGTTCACTGTTGTCTTATTTTAAGACATTGCCATAGCCACTCAAGCCTTCAGCAACCACTAACCTGATGGTTAGTAGCCGTTAAAACTGGGGCCAGCCCCTCCACCAGCAAAAAAGATTATGACTCACTGAGGCTGTGATGACTGTTGGCATTTATTAGCAATAAAGTATTTTTAAATTAAGGTATTTAGACATAATGCTATTGCACATTTAACAGATTGTAGTTAGTATAAACATAACTTTTATATAAATGCACTGGAGAACCAAAAAGTTTGTGTGATTCATTTTATTGCAATATATGATTTATTGCAGTGGTCTGGAATCGAATCTGCAATATCTTCAAAGCAGGTCTGTAGATCAGTGGAATGGAAAGTCTAGAAATAAACCCTTGTGCTTGTGGTCAAATGATCTTCAACAAGGAGGTCAATACTATTCAGTGAGGAAGGACAGTCCCCTCTATATCTGGTGCTAAGAGTACTGGATATCCACATGCAAAAGAATGAAGTTGGATATTAACACCATACATAAAAATTAACACAAAATGGTAACAAATTATCTAAAAATAAGACCTCAAACTATAAAACTTACTGACAAAAACACAGGGGAAAAGTTTCGTGACACTGGATTTGGCAATGGTTTCTTGATTATACCACCAAAAGCACAGGCATCAAAAACAAAAACAGGCAAATGGGACCATATCAAACCTAACACCTTCCGTGCATTAAAGGACATCAATGGAGTGAAAATGCTACCTCTGGAATGGGAGAAAATGTTTCATGTCATATATCTCACAGAGGGTTAATATCCAGAAAATATAGAGAACTTTTACCACTCAACAACAAAAATGACCTGATTAAAAAATGGACAAAAGACATTTCTCCAAAGATGATACCCAAAGGCCTGGTACATGGGAAGATGGTCAATATCACTAATTGATAAAGAAATGCAAACATAGCCACAAAGAGATATCACCTCACACCCATTAAAATGCCTAGCATCAAAAGAACAGAAAATAAGCATTGTTGGAAAGGATGTGGAGGTGTTGGAACCCATGTGCACAAGAGGTGAGTCTATAAAATAGTACAACTATGGGCGGCGCCTATAGCTGAGTGGGTAGGGCGCCTGTCACATACACCCAGACCAGCGGGTTCGAACTTGGCCTAGGCCAGCTAAGCGACGACAACAACATAGCACAACTACTATGGAGAATGTATGGAGGCTCCTCAAAAAAATTAAAAATATAACTTTCATGTAATCCAATAATCCTCCTTCTGGATATACCGTGTATACTCGAGTATAAGCCAAGTTTCTTTCGGCACAAAATTTGTGCCGAAAAACCCAAACTCGGCACAAATTTTGTGCCGGAAAAAACTCAGCTTATACTCGAGTATATACGGTACATCCAAAGGCATTGGAAACAGGGTCGTGAAGAGACATCTGGACACCCCTGCTTGTAGCACCATCATTCACAAAAGCCAGGAGATGGATGAACACAAGTGTCTGGTGTCTATCTGCACACAATGCAACACTGTTCAGCCTTAAAGAGGAAGGAGAGGGGGGTCACATGACACAACATGGCTGCATCTAGAGAGCACTGCACTAAGTTAACTGAGCCGGTCACAAAGACACAGACATTGTGTGATTCTGCTGTCATGAAGTGCCAGGAATAGTAAAATCCAGAGACTGAATGGCAGTTACCAAGGGCTGGGTTGATAGGCAATGGAGGAGGAGTTTTTTAATGGTTATAGAGTTTCAGTTTTGCTAGACAAAAAAGTTCCAGAGCTCCGTTGCACAACAACATGAATGCATTTAACACTATTAAACTGTGTGCTTAAAAATGGTTATGAGAGCAAAAATAAAAAAGGTATAAATTTTATGGTATGTGAAGTTGTACATCAAAAAAGTATTATGAAGATTTTTATTTTTTAATTTATTTTTATTTATTTATTTTGAGACAGAGTCTCACTTGCCCTCGGTAGAGTGCCATGGCATCACAGCTCACAGCAACCTCAAACTCTTGGGCTCAAGCGATTCTCTTGCCTCAGACTCCCAGGTACCTGGGCACTACAAGCACCCACCACAACGCCCGGCTATTTTTTAGAGAAGGGGTCGCGCTCTTGCTCAGGCTGGTCTTGAACTCATGAGCTCAGGCAATCCACCTGCCTTGGCCTCCCCAGTGCTGGGATCACAGGCGTAAGTCTTTACATAGGCGCACCCAGCCTATGTAAAGATTTTTAAAAAGCAAATTTCGAAACCATTTGTAAAAAATAAAAATGAGTATATAGAATGGGAATAATATGTAAGAATCAATTTGGATTATAGGTAAAAAAATCTATTACATTTTTCAGCATTTCATATTTTTCTTCTGGTGAAAATTTATTACCTTGACATATTAAAAACAAGGCACTTTCTCAATTTAGGGATCAAAACCAGAAAGATAATACCTGGACTGTAGTGCTGGTAGTCACAGGAGATGGTGCTTCACTAACTTTTGGCTCACTTGGGGATGCAGCTGACCCCTGCGACTCCTGGCTTGCGGGCTGGTCTGGAGACAAAGCATCACTGCTGTCTTCATCAAATGAGAAGTCACCCTGAGTAGGGGGATAGTCCTTCCCAACGCCTAAGGAAAGAAATGATTCTTTGTTTAAATTGGCCTTGGAGTATCAAGCCTACAGTGAAAAAGGAGAAACATTGTTTCCTATGAACTATTTAGTAAGCTGCTTTAAAAACGGAATGTGCAGTACTTCCTAATGAAAGAACACACTGCTACCTATTTGCATTCTTGGGAAAAACAAATCAGATCTGAATTACAGCAACCCACTGGGTCCAAATACCACTTATGGGAAATAAAGGGGATAGGTATATTTTAATAACACTGAGGATGCAACAGTAATCATAGAATTCAGAATGTGGGACATCCTAGAGGACAAAACGAATACATTTTTGTCCACATATAAGTAGTAAGAAAAAAGGGGAGGAAGAAGATCTACCCAGCAGACATATCAGCCAGGGGCAATATGTGAATAAAAAAGAGAGAGGCAATGGGGAGAATGGGGCTGTGCCTGGGTATCTGCTGGTCAGTTCCCCTTCACAGAGCCCTCTGGCTATGCTGAGAGCTTACCTTTTGGGGTTTATCTCTTTAGGATTGAAAATTCTTGACAACAAATTGCCTAAGCTTTAAATTCATACTAATATGAAATATGAAGTTCTCAGGAATAATGAAAACTACAAGTGTTTTTAAGGTTGGATATTAACTTTTCAAAACTGCTGAATAAGTAACATTATTCTTGAAATATTTTTTTTTGTGCTAAAGCTTATGCTAGAAAGAAAAAAAGAAAAACAGTAGTAATTAAGTATGATAAGTCTAGGATGAAATGGATATATACTGCCATCCTTAATAATCTATTCTATACTCATTTGCTATACACTTGCCTAAAGTAACTTCTTTCCTAGAAGTAGATAGAAAAATGAAGTTTATAAAAATGTTAAACAGAAACTGAACAGTAAAATACAATAAGGTTAACTTAGAAAATGTGATAATGAATTAGAATATACAATAAATACAATAGTGTAAGAATCCTTGGGTCAATAAATTAGTAGTTAAGCCAGAAAAGCAATACTCATGATTGCTGCTGGCCTTTAAATTTGTTTTATTTAAAACTTGCAGGAGAAAGAAGTAAATTTTCAGAGTCTTGCCTATAATTGCCTCCTTAACACTGGAGTCTACAGGAAGGATGTTTTTCTCTACCAGCTCCATGGGACCAGGTCTCTGAGCAATCTTTTCATTCAGATCGTCTGCTAGTCGCGCTCTTTTCAACTTCATCTGGGTAGCCTGCAGGGATGGTTCTGCAAATGTTTCTGTAAGAGGAGACACAGTTTTAGCCATTACTAAAAGTGCTACTTCTGTTCCATAATGTTATTTCAGGCAAGCTAACTGACTTTAAACTGGTTTAAACATATTTATGTGTTCTCAACATATTTATGGAAAGAGAAAATGACTATTTAAGAATGCTCCAGTGTGCATTTTTTATTTTTTAGTCCTGGATAGTTAGTTTTACCTTGTTTATGCAATGTGGATGCCCACAGACTCAAATTAACACCACCGTGAGCCCCTAAAGTTGTATTGCTATTGTTGATTTATGGTAGGGTGGTAGGGTGGTAGGAGGGCCAAGCCACATTTATCAGGTACAAAGGCTGAACGAGATAGATGTGGCCCATACCTCAAGAAATTTACAGGTTTGGATTTGGCTTCACTGGAAAGTCATGTTCTGGTAGGGGAGATGCCTCCTCTTAGGATCTAAGTTTCTTTGCAGGGGTCAACGGGAAAAGCTATAATTCATATTCTTGGGTTGATCCTGTGTGTTGCAGAGTCAGTCATTATAATTAAGAATTTGGGTTTCTGAATATGTATACTTGTATCTGGTTGTACAGAACTCTCATTATCACTTTTCCCCATTGTTCCAAAAAATGTTTATAATTGCTTAAAAATAACAACATGCTATCAACCTGAAACCTTTCAAAATTCCCTGTGAGTAGGCTCAGGATTAACTGATGTTCTTTCTGCTGTAGGCAGTTTCCTAGCTGAAGTCCAAGGCTCATGTCTGGTAAGCTACTCTCCAGTATATCTGAGAGATACAACTTCTCTACCTGAGCTGAATGTTTGTCAAAAGTCAACCTTGATTGTCCGTGAAATCGTTCTTATCTGTGTGACTGCTATTGTCAACACATAATCTAATGAAATGTTACAAGGAAATGATAGACTTCAAAAATAAAATGATTATTTCTTGGAAACGTAAGTTAAATGCTTTGGAAATATGTGATAAAGGTGAATTATTGAAAAAAAGATCACTGTCAAATTAGGTTGGGCAATTAATGACTATGAAAGATTTGGGGGAAAGATTACAAAATCTACGATTTTTAAACTTAGATTGCTTTTGAAGTGTCCATTGTTTTTGTTGCATCATAAATAAAAATTGTAGATGATAAATACTGACTGTGCTTTATGCAGTAAAAATGATGCTAATTCCATTTGTTAAAGCCATCTCTAGAGAGGAAGGACTCTAACCCCACGTTGGAATATTGGCAAATAGACATATACTTGTATAAGTTTAAAAAAAAAAAAAAGTGTGCCCAGCTGATTTTTATAATTTTCTTACATAACTAACTGTGGTCATGATCTTGTGAGGTAAGACACTTTTACTTAGGTTGATTTTTCAATGCTCTTGGTTAAGGTCCAGGTAGGATAACCTTCTGTTTTTCTCTCATCTCCCATTACCACCCAAATGATAGCAGCAATATGTTAGCAAAGAAAATGCACACAAACCAAGTAAGTAGAGCCTGGCATTTTGGTATGTTTTTGTTTTTTGTCCTAAGACCTGTTTATCACTACAAGGCTGAGGCTGAAGTTTAGGTGCTGAAGTTAAAAAAATAATTTAGATTCCTATCTGCCAAAATTTTCCATCAAAATTAGGTTAATTTTAAAATCCAGTTGAGGGGGGATTTTAAGATATTTTAAAAGTTAAAAATGACATTCTTTCCTACATTGAAAATCCCACCTTGAGAACTGATGTCCTCAAATACCACTTATGGCTGATAATCCTCACACTCTGGGAGGCTGAGGCAGGTGGACTGCCTGAGCTCACAGGTTCAAGACCAGCCTGAGCCAGAGCGAGAGACCCCCATCTCTAAAAATTGCCAGGTGTTTGTGGCGGGTGCCTGTAGTCCCAGGTATCTGGGAGGCTGAGGCAAGAGAACTGGTTGAGCTCAAAAGTTGGAGGTTGCTGTGAGCTATGATGCCAAAGCACTCTACTGAGGGCAATAAAGTGACACTCTATCTCAAAAAACAAACAAAAAAAATCCATCACTTATGGTTCACTCATATACACGGTTAGGTTTTTAAATGTTGGGTAGTCTTTTTTTTAGAAAAACAAATATAATTTCTTTTATTATATTAATAAAGACTATTATAGTTAGAAGGCAAATTAAAACAGACAGAATTGTTACAACAAAAATACCCCTTATAGGTCAAGATATTTTCAGGCACAGAGGGAACCATTTACTTGGTTACTTACCAGTAAACTCGCTTCTTTGAAGATTCCTCTACCCCTGACAGCTGGTAGCTGCCCTACCCTACTGTTGGAGTTCTGGAAAACGGTTTTTAGTCCAGCGGACTTCCGAGGACACAACTCAGAGTACAGAAAGGCATATACCTCTGATCTCTTGCCCCTGGAGTGAGGACAGCCACATAGATTCTTTACATTAGAAAAGACCTTACTTGGGATCATAAAGGCCAACTTGATACTTGGAACTTCTTTACCACATTCTTAATATGATGTGTTTTTTCTTTATCACAGAAGCCTGTTTATTACCTACAGAGTGCTTCTCACAATTGAATTCTCTTGGTTTCTTTATTTATTATCTATCTCTGACACTGGACCGTAGTTCCATGAAGGCTGGCATCCGTCTGTTAGCTCACTTGCTGGGTCTCTGGTGTCTAGCACCTGTGTCAATGAATGAAGATCTCTAATAACAGTAAGCACATCACCTCCTGAAGATTTCAGATCTGACCTTTAGGATTATCAGTTCTTATGTTGAGCCACAATCTAATATTTGTCATATCTACCTAATTCTAATACTAATTCTAAACCTCATTATATCATTAGGTCCAGAGAGACTAAATCTTCCTTCTACTTGACAGTTGTCTCTAAATGTTTGAGAGTTTCTCAGATTCATTTTTATCTTCTCAAGGTTTAACATACCCCAAACTATCACAAGACCAAACTCCTAGTCTTACTCAATAAATCAGAGAAGCAAAACAATGAAAGAAAATGTAACTCGGGAGTTTATGGTGGAGGCAATTAGTTTTCAAGAGTGCTCTGTCCTTAGCAAGAAGAACATCCAGGTAGACATAAACAAGGTTCAACTAGCTAAAAATCTAGGATTAGACTTGTAGATGTTGTGACCTTTATGACTTACTAAAGAGGGTACATACCCTCCCTGTTCAAGAAATCCTCTGGACCAAAAGTGTTTTTCCAGAACAGTATGGCAGAGGTACCTGTGGTACCAGCTGGTGGGGAAGAGTCAGTCCATTAATTGTTTATTTGAAGAATCAAACCTTCCCCATGTATCTAAAATAAGTTTTAGCTTTGGGTCTTCATGTTGCTATCCAATTTGGAGGATGTCAGCCTGTGGGGTAAAAAGTTATTAAAATGGGAATAAACAAATGGTGGAATTCTCACTTCTTGAGAAAATGCAGCAAAACAATAAGAAATAAAACCTTTACCTTCTAAAATGTGCATCCTGACAAGTTCAGAACGATCTGGTCGACTCCGAATCTTGTGTTTCAAGAAGTTTTCAGTCTTTAAAGAAAGTTAAAAAGAAAGTCTTATCATGAATTATTTATGATTTAACATGGATTTAATTTTTTTCAAGGTATTCCATTTAAATAAATTGTATACCCTTTATATCATATCTTTGAGAACAAGAAGAGTAGAAAATTGGTATTTAGAGAAACTACTATCCAATACATAATTTAAACTGCAGCCTTCAAAATCTTACAAGGACTTGAATAGTGTGTTAGTATAAAGTAAGCACTTTATAGGTTTATTTTAAAACTTGGCAACATCAAAAACTCATGATTTATGGCTTGGCACCTGTGGCTCAAGAGGCTAAGGCGCCATCCACATACACCAGAGCTAGTGGGTTGAATCCAGCCCGGGCCCGCCAAACAACAATGATGGCTGCAACCAAAAAATAGCTGGGTGTTGTGACGGGCGCCTGTAGTCCCAGGTACTTGGGAGGTGGAGGAAGGAGAATCGCTTGAGCCCAGGAGTTGGAGGTTGCTGTGAGCTGTGATGCCAAGGCACTCTACCCAGGGTGAGAGCTTGAGGGTCTGTCTCAAAAAAAAAAACACAAAAAAACAACCAACAAAAAACAAAACTCACGATTTTTGAAGAACATGGAACTTAGATCATTTAAGTATCTAAAATCAATAAAATCTATACTTGGGTCAAGTAAAAATCTACTTAGATAACCAATTTCCTGAAAATCCTCATGTATTTTCTTTCATGAGTTCATATCCTTGATTGTGTTTCCTTAACAGAACTGTACTTAATTCTTAAGCAACAGGACTTTAAAATGAGTTTTACATTTTATACAACTCTCTAAGAGATCATTACTCTAGTCTAGAGAATTTTTCTAAAAATAGTTTTTGGAATATGCTTATTTTCATGTTGCATGATAAGTTTTCCTCCTAAAAAAATGAAATAAAAAGAAATGTCCATAATGGCTTTTTTTTTTTTTTTTTTAAAGGACAGTGTTTCACTCTGTTGCCTGCACTAGAGTGCACTGACATCATCACAGCTCACTGCAACCTTCAACTCCTGGGCTCAAGTGATCTTCTTGCCTCAGCCTCCCAAATATAGGCAAGCACCACCATGCCTGGCTAATTTTTCTATTTTTCGTAGAGATGGGACCTTGCTATTGCTAAAGCTTGTTTCAAACTCTTGAGCTCGAGTGATCCTCTCACCTCAGCCTCCCCAGAGGGCTAGGATTACAAACACAAGCACCACGTTTGGCTTATATTGGCATTTTTGAAGAATGATAGTAAATGTCACTGTGGTATGCAACTATGATAGCACCATCTCAAGGAATGAAGCAGAGTTTGGCGTAGCACTGTTCCTTGATTTATCCAAACTCTCCTACTTTTGGTAAAATGTACAGGTAGGGAAAGGATCTGAGAGTCTGGTGTCACTTAGCTATCTCTCTGCAGGAGTAACAAATGACATGATTATATATTATGTCTCTAAAAGCTTGCTCTGAAAGCAAGTGAAGGAGCGTGATTTTTCCCTTATGAACAAGACTAGTTACTACTTTAAATGAGCAGGATTTGAATGCCATGTATTTCTACAAACCTCCGAGGTCAGACCACCACAGAGTAGACCCCTCTCTGCCCCATGTCTCTTTTCTCCTTTGACATATTTAGAAATAAGATTGCTATTTGTCTACAGTTACTTTAGAATAAAGGAAAGAAAGAGAAGTATAATATATTAAAGTAAAATTTCTTACTCTGGCTCGTTCCAAGCTTTTGATCTGTTCATGGAATGCCGCCGGACTCTTCAAAGCTGTGAGGGGAAAAGACATCGTTTCCACAATATAAATAGAGGAGTTCACACCTCAGCCCAAAGGTACAGTATATCATGTTGATAACCCTATTAGTTCACATCTATAGTTTCATTTGTGTACTAGTTCCTTTCAAGAGATTTGCAAAATTCGAAACCTCAAATGTTATAGAATGGAAATTTATGTATTTCACAAATAAAACAAGTGGACATTTTAAATAGAGTTCCACACATAATGACAGTGTGGACATCAGATGGGACTAGTTCCGACCACTAGTTGCGGCAGACTTCCACTGCCAAAGAAATACTGTCTGATGACTCCAAGCTACTGGAAAAAGCCCAGGTATTCTCAGGAGTGATCTAACCTTGAACATATTCTATTTCCAGCAGATCTGAGGTACCATTTATTCAGAACCCTCTGTGGGGCTTAGTTCTATGCTGAGGTCAATCATAAATTATATCACTGTTGGTCTTTGCTATAACCTTGCAAGGTAGGTGTAAGTCTCAGGACAGATGAAGGCTCAAAAAGGTTAAGTGAATCCTTGAAGTCATACAGCTAAGATGGTGGGCAGAGTGGGATTTAAATATAGGATTTTGGATTTGAAAGGTTCATGTTCTTTCCACCATACCACAAAGCAACTCACTCTGCTGACACGGTGACTCTTTAATATGTTAACTGCCAGTATATCAAATATTCTAGATTTCCCATCGTAAGGGTTAGCAGTGTTAACCAAATCATCACCTATTATAGTATTTCTATCAGTTGTGTTTGCCATATACAGGATGGTCTTAAAGTTCATGTACAATTTTAAATAGTGTGCAATTTAAATAGTGTGTAATTTTAAATAGTGTGCAGTTTAAATAGTGTGCAATTTAAATAATAATTTTAAGTAATGTGCAATTTAAATAATGTGCAGTTTAAATAGTGTGCAATTTTAAACTGCACACAAACTTTCTGGCTACCTTGTGTCTTTGTATATGCCCACCATTGCCTGAGAACACCCTGCACTCAGATGCATGGGCAGCCAGAGGAGTGGGTAGGATACAGGACTAGGATTCCTTGGGCTGTCATTTCTGAAGCACTCAGAGAGTCCCAGGAGCCCAGCCCAATCAGGTTTGGCTGGCTAGGGACCAGCTCCCCAAAGCAGATCAGAGCCAGCCTAGCAGTGCTGTCTGAAACCTCATGATTTGATCCAGTTTGACCGACTGGTTCACAATCAGGAATGTGGTGGGGGAAATCTGGCAGATTAAAGGAGCTTTTGACTATCACCATGCTAGATTTAAAATATTTCGATATTTAACAGTAGTCCAGAAAAAATAGTTTCACTGGGAAAAATATCTACTATAGAGGAAAATCATTCCCAAGAATGGTTTATAGGCTAGCAATGATTCAGAAGACTGGAGAGCATAATTTCAGTTTGCAATTTCTTTCTAATGTTTTAAAACACTTCTCCTCTTGGAGAAGTCGATTTTCAGACAAAATCCAGATAAATAACACCAACAGCCTATACAAAACAGCCCCCCTCTAAAACATAAAATCACCTACAAACTTGGTGGTTAAAGGAAAACAAAACAACTTAGACAAAATATTCTAAAATTAATCGACTCTCAGAATTCTTGTAAAGAAACAAACCCTAGAGATACTTTGGAAATATCTGTGCCTGTGCCAAAAAGATTTTGTTGATTACAAATGGCATGTTTATCAGTCTCTGAGATACCTTACTGTACATAGACCAAAGTCTAGCACCGAATATAATGAATTTGAATTAAGTAAGTAAAACAAAGTTGTGAACTGATTTTATCGTGTTACTTTTGCAAATCTTAACCAATGCCAGATCCATCAATACAGTGATTACTTCAGTCATTTCAAAACTTAAACAGATGTTAAAATTAAAGTTTGAAGAATTGATTTTAGCCTAATTACAGTGTAAAGGGGTTCTGTGCATAACACAAAACACAAGTCCATTTTAAGTGTTCTAAACAATTCTCTTAGTTTGGCAATGCTGATGCCTGGTTTTTCCTTGTAAATTTATTTGGCAATGTTTTGCTGAGTAAATGGATACGGCTGAAAGTAGGGTGGGATGCAGGTTCCTTGTGGACATGCCCATCCTGTTCTATCATGTCAGAGATGACAGGGAGGTCATAAATCTTACGTGGCATGATGCCCTGGTCCACCAGCTGTTCTCTCGTCCTCCTCTGCTGCAGCCTCAACTGGAGCACTGTGAAAGGGAAATAATCACCACTGGAGTTTATCAACAAATGTAAGATTCACTTTATGTAATCCCAGAGAAGATACTCAATTAAGTTTTATTAAACATCTTCTATTTCACAATTAAACGAGAAGAGTATTATGTGGCACCATTAAACTTTTGTAAAAAGAAAATTATGTGATTTCTGCCCTTTTGGTGGTCACCAAAGTTTACTCAGAATATTTTTTGTTTAGTTAATAATAGTAAACACATTCACATAGTACACAGAAAATATAGTTGGCTTATTTATTAAGATGTATTAACAAATCTCATTCATAGAAATAGAAATGTGAAATTCCTTGACATGCCTTAGTTTATTTTTTTCCCCCAAATCTCTGAATTATTTATTTTAGCTGCTCTTTGCCTACCAATCTCTCTCTCTCTTTTTTAATTTCAGGTTAATATGAGGGTATAAACAACCAGGTCAAAATATTTGACTCTGTTAGGAAGAGTCCTTCTTGTAGTTATGTCCTGCACTCAAAAGGTGTATCAAACACCCCCAGACCATGCAGTCCGTAGTTTAAAACAATAAATCAATGACAACATTTATTTAAAGGAAAGACTGACTTATTGGGAGGAGCAAATTTTAAATAGCTCCTACCTACATAATAAAAATTAGAGCTATACTCAATGACTCAAAGGGAAATTTCTAAATTAGTAACTAAATTTCTAATTTAGTAAACTAAATTTAAAGTTTAGTAATCTTTTCACAAATACAATACTATATCTCGTTCTATAATGTTTTAAGAAAGTCACAAATCAGACAACACCTTATCGTTTTAATAAAAGAGTGTATTATAAGAAGTAGTAGAGGATGATATATACAGACAATAAAATGCAGATACCCAGGTTTGCCAAACTTAGTAACAATTAATTTATCCCCTAGACTTTTCAAGACACTTTTATAAGTGTCTGCATATCTTTATCTGGAAAGTGAGCCAATTTCAAAAAAGAGGAATACGTGAAGTGACTTTGAAAAATATTTTTCTTGGCTTGTCTTACATTCAAACCAAGTTTCCATTTTGACTTTTGTTTTAAAGCATGGATAAAACCAAGGTTAGGAGGATAAGCCTGCTTAAGCCTGCCAATATGCTAAAAATATATATGTATGTGTATTTCTTTAAACAGTGAGAAGAGAAGAATTTTCTAGTGAGGGGTGAGGATGGCTGAAATGAGAGACTGTCTGAGACTCTCTCACCAAGGCCCAGAGGCAGTGCGCAGGGTCTCCTCCTTGCAATAAAACCCTGAGACCTCAAGGCACAGGCCGAGTGGCCCTTACAGCCCTTGTTTTTCACTTAGCCTTGGGCTGACTGCAGAGCAGAGCATTCATTTTCTTATCCTTTATTGGATATAGAAATATGTTTTTTGTTTGGTGCCATTAAGGTCACAAAGCTTCACTGATAATCCCATTTAGAACTGAAGTAACTAACACAAGATTCTGTTACACAAAGCAAAATTCTGTTACGCAAAGTAAGATTCTGTTACACAAAGAAAAATTAAATGAGTCTAAAAGAATACCTACACATTTCTGACATTAATCAATTATACTCTGACACAAACATCTTTTCTCTGATAACTTACAGTTTAGAGAATAGTATGTTCCCACTGTACTTTACAAGGAACAAAAATAACCAAGGGCTGAGCTGTGCATCTGATAGCACCCAAAGGCCTGCACACTCTGACACTCTGCTGGGAAGGCGAATGTCAATGCTTGTCTGCATTTAAGGTGGTCATGTCCAAGAACTAGAATCCCCAGAAAAGAACAAACAAGAGAAAAGGGTAGAACAGTTCTGCAGTTTGAAGGCCGAGGCTTCTGGAGTGTGGTGGTCCTGTCCAGCGCTGAGTCTCTGGCCGCAGTGCCTTCTCTCCTCTCGAGAGGGTACGCAGAAGATTACAGAAGAGTGGCCAGAACATCAATAGCCACCCCTACCTCTGCTTAAAACAGACAAAAGAATCACCCAATGTGAGAAAAATGTATCAAACACAATGCATTTTTTTGGTGAATACCAACTTGATTTGAAACCAACCCTGGTGACAGCCTGTCAGCCTCCAGGGCCTTCTGACTGTCACTGGTCATTTCAGGTGCTCTCATACTCCCCAGCTGCAGCCCTGTCCAAGCTTACGTGGCCAAACAACCCTTTTTATGTCATACTGCTTGAAGGTAGGAAAGTACTTTCCCCAGTTAATGCTCTCCATTGCCATTAACTTTCTCATGAAGCAAGAATATGAACCTCCAAGCATTACTCAAAGCCACTGTGACCACCAGCCTCCCAGCACGTTCACTTATGAGCTTGTCTACTAGGTGCCTGGGTGCTGGATGGGAGGGCAGCAGCAGTAGCTGTGAATGGAAGATTTTTTTTTTTCTTGAGACAGAGGCTTAGTTTGTCACCCTGGGTAGAGTGCTGTTGTGTCACAGCTCACAGCAACCTCAGTCTCTTGGGCTCAAGAGATACTCTTGCCTCAATCTCCATAATAGATGGAACTGTAGGTTCCCACCACAATGCCTGGCTAGTTTTTTTTCTATTTAAGTAAAGATGGGGTCTCGCCCTTGCTCAGGCTGGTCTTGAATTCCTGAGCACAAGTGATCTACCCACCTGGCCTCCCAGAGTGCTAGCATTACAGGTGTGAGTCAGTACACCCACCTCACCCAGCTCGCAAAGACATTAGGAAGAATATGAATGGAAGAGGAAGCACATTTGCATGTAACTAGTCATTTTGTTAAATCTGTTGCTCACCCAGCTTTTAGTTTTCACCTACATCAACAGGACAGTATTAGACACATTATATTGACTATGAGGCACAGTCCCCTGAAAAGAGACTCAGGCACACTGCCACCTGAGGTTAGTATTGAAACACAATTAGGCTGGATGTGGTAGCTTATGCTTATAATCCCAGCACTTTGGGAGGCGGAGGCAGGAGGACTATGTGAGGCCAGGCGTTTGAGACCAGTTTGAGCAACATGGTGAGATCCCCATCTTTACACAAAATACAAAAATTAGCCAGGCATGGTAGCACATGCATGTAGTCCCAGATCCTTGGGTGGCTGAGGCAGTAGGATTGCTTGAGGCCCAGAATTTGAGGTTGTTGTTAGCTGTGATGCCAATGCACTCTAGCCTGGATGAAAGATCAACCGCCTGTCTCTGAAAAAATAAACAAAAAAAACTCCAATCATCCCCCACCCCCACAATTATAGTATTTGTTCATATCAAATATAATCAGTCATTCACAGCTTGACAAAAGACTATTCTGAGAAAACTACTACTAAAAAGTACTAATGAAAGTACTATAAAAAGTACTAATCATATAGGGCAGGCTTAATTTAAGAACCACCAAACTTCCTTCTAGTAGTCCTGATGTTAGTAAGTCAGTCACAACAGATAGCTGCATCTTAGAGGCAGATCATCCAAGACCAGGAAGAACACAGATTAAATGATGTAGATGGCTTAATCGTCATGCAGCACTGGAAGACAGGATTTGGGGAGAATCTGTCAGTGCTCATCCAAGACTATAAGAGGGTCAAGGCCATGAAAACAGAGGCCCTACTGCTTTAATGATCAGAGAGGCATTCATGGCTGTGGGGTCAAAATGCTTTATCAAGTTACTCTGGGACCATCATGGACTAAGCCTGGAGACCTGCTTCCTCCTTTTTCAGCCTCTACACTCACCCGTGGGTGCTCACATCTGCAAGCAGGTAGAGAAGGCCTAGACCACTGAATGGCACTCAGTGCCCTGCACAGTGTAGTTCTTAAGCCCAATGACTAAGCTGGTGTGTGGGCTGATCTCTGGAAAAACTGACAGTCTGCACGTGTTGACAAGATTTCATTTCCGTAGCTGCAAACCAAAGTCCAGACACTGGCCAAGAACTGCCTTCCTGTGGTGGCAGCTGGAGTGGACGCACCCCTGGTGGCACAGATGCCTACAGAGCCAGTCTCCCCAGTAAGGGGGGGCTTGTCTGAGAACTGACCCTGAAGAACATGCCGCCCGTGGGGCTGAGCAGATGATCTATATGCTATTGGGGTGACATCACAGCCTTCTCCATCCTATTTGTAAGCTGACTATAATTCAGTATCTTGCATGGGCATTTTGCAAATAACTGCTTGTAAGAAAAGAACACCCAGAAAGCTACAGAATTCTCAAGGAGAAATACAGCTCAAAATACTCAGCGACTGAGTGTTTGCATCTTTTCAGAAAACAAAGGACACAAGTAATAAGTGAAACAGAATGAATGCTACAACTGCTCGCATTTGAACCTTTTCAGATGTCTTTATCTTTGAAAAATGTAGAAACTAAATCAATCCAACACTTAGTCCTGAGAAGTCCTTATGTCTAAAATGAAGATATAAAATAGGATTTAAAACTGTGTGAGTTTCTCAAAAAAAGGGGCAGGAGCTGAAATAAACAAAATAAAAAAGTGTATCTCAGGCTAGGCGCAGTGACTCACATCTGTAATCTGAGAGTCCTCCCATAGCACTCTGGGAGGTTGAAGTGGGAGGACTGCTCGGGCTCAAGAGTTTGACACCAGCTTGGGCAAGAACAAGACCCTCATCTCTACTAAAAATAGAAAAATTAGGCAGGCACAGTGGTGGAAGCCTATGGTTCCAGCTATTCAGAAGGCTGAGGCAGGAAAATCACTTGAGTCCAAAAGTTGGAGGTTGCAGTGAGCTACAATGACGCCGCTGCACTCTACCAGGGCGACAGAGTGAGACTCCGTCTCAAGCAAAGAAAAAAGCCTTCTCAGTGTATTCTCTGCACAAAACGTTTATTCCAAGTTTAGAATTCTACAACAGTTGTGTATTTCCACATGATAAAACTCAAAAGAGGCACACAAAAGACCCCCATCAAATCAAGGACACATATCACATCTTTCTTAACTAGCCTGAGTCCAAGGCTTTTTTACTTAAAAAACAAACAAATAAACAAACAAAAAAAAACAACTTGGGCGATGCCTGTGGCTCAGTGAGTAGGGAGCCAGCCCCATATGCCAAGGGTGTGGTGGGTTCAAACCCAGCCCCGGCCAAACTGCAACAAAAAAATAGCCGGGCGTTGTGGCAGGCACCTGTAGTTCCAACTGCTTGGGAGGCTGAGGCAAGAGAATCGTATAAGCCCAAGAGCTAGAGGTTGCTGTGAGCCGAGTGACGTCATGGCACTCTACTGAGGGCGGTACAGGGAGACTCTGTCTCTACAAAAAAAAAAAAAAAAAAAAAAACAAACAAACTTGTCACAAATCATAACATTGTAAGAGTGACATATGTTCATTACACAAAATAAGGAAATATTAAAAAACAGGACGAAGAAATTATAAGAGAAAATCAGCAATAATACCATTACCCAAAGACACAACTACTGTTCCTATACTGGTCTATTTCCTCTGTCTTCTATCCAAGTGTGATTTTCAATTCTCTGGTGTTACACACTGGGATTACTCTGTGTGTACAATGATAAACATTCTTACCATGATGTCAGAGGTCACATAAAGCACTGTTTGGTAGATGTGCTGTGGTCCACTAGACATCCCATTTATTACTTTGGTTGCTGCCAATTTTTATACCTATAAATAACGCTATGGTGGAATTTTTGTGTAAAAAGTTTTATTCCTCATTTCCACTTAATTTCCTTAGTTTAAATTCCTAGAACAAGGAATATCCCCATGTGATCCATATAAAGCATGATCATAAAGTAATAAGACTAATTTCTTTGTATACAAACCACCATCTTCTAAAATTATAGAATAGTAAGCAGACACATGAAAATGTGAACACAGATGACTTTATGTCCATTTCATTTAGATAAAACATTAATTATTGAATTTTTCCAAGGTTATGTGTCTTATTATCTCTTCAGGCTAACATTCATTGTTCCCATAATATTTCAATAAGAAATATACACATAATTTTGAAATTTACTTAATGCTTCTTGCTTATCTCAACAGATAAAAACAATATTCTGTCAAGAGAAGTACACAACAAAAGTAAAAATTTTGAAGGCTGGTAGTGTACACCTGTAATCCTAGTATTCTGGGAGGCCAAGGCAGTGGATTGCTTGAGCTCAGGAGTTTAAGATCTGACTGAGCAGAATGAGACCTTATCTCTACCAAAACCGGAAAAATTAACTGGACTTGGTGGTGGCTGGTGCCTGTAGTTCCAGCTACTCAGGAAGCTACAGTAGGAGGATTGCTTGAGCCTAAGAGTTTGAGGTTGCTGCAAGCTGTGACACCACTGCACTCTACCAAGGGCAACAAAGTGAGACTCTGTCTCTAAAATACAAAAAAAAAAAAAAAAAAGTAAAATTTTGATTTTACTCACCATTCCAAAAAGTGAAAGATAGCTTACCTATGATAAACTGAAATTCTTAGCACCACAAATATTAACAGTTTAGATCATCAAAAAATACCTTTTTTTAAGTGCCACAGTCATTTAGAATTTGGCTAGCGAGTTTTCCAGTTTTTACTAGAAAATCCTATGAGAGGAAAAAAAAGTATCTTCTTTTAGTTCCTTTCCTTTGCTTTTAGAACAAAATTTTAAGATTAATCTCCAATATAAAAAACTTAAACATTATAACTTATTTCATATAATATTTATATCCATTTCAAAATTTTCAGTTGCTTTTTGAACTAAGATATGTCTCTTCTCCTTTGTTTTTATAAATAGAATGTTTGAAATGTTTTCTTAATATGATGCAATTAAAGTACCTTTCACTCTAAAGAAAAAACATATTATACAACATATTAATAACAGCAAAGTTTAGAATAAGTTGAATACACCAAAACAAAGCACAGCGTTGGCCCAGGCAGTTTAAGAGGGGACTTCATGTCACAAAAACAAGGCAGAAATGACACTTTTTGGGAAACAGAATGGCAGGCACCCATGGATCTCTGCTGTGGGGTACACAGGAGGGCGTATTAAGGAGAAAAGAGATGAGCAGCTATGTGCAAAAAAGAAAGTGGGCCCAACATCTATTAATCAATTACAGGACAACAGCATAAGCTTCAGAATCATGAGGGATGGGGAAAACAAACAAACAAACAAACAAACAAACCCAGACCAAAAAGACCAGTCAAGGAAGGGCTGGATGAAATGGAAAAGAGCCAAGATGAAAAACTAAAGAATATTCTAGAATTAATTTTAGAATTGACCAAGTCAGTTCTAAGTAATACACAGACCCTGGCTTCAGTTTATTTTGCAAACAGATGTCAAAATAGTTAAGAGAATGAAGTGGCTGCACTTTGCTAAAAATTTATTATGTACTGTTTAAATGGCAATGGTGGGTGTGGTGGCTCAGGCCTGTAATCGTAGCTCTCTTGGAGGCCGAGGCAGGTGGACCCTTTGAGCTCTGGAGTTTGAGATCAACCTGAGCAACATGGAGACCCCATCTCTACTAAAAATACAAAAGTTAGCCGGGCATCGTGGCAGGCACCTCTAGTCCTGGCTACTTGGGAGGTTGAGGCAAGAAGATCACTTAAGTGCAGGAGTTTGTGGTTGCTGTGAGCTCTGACACCAAGGCACTCAATCCCAGGGTGACAGAGTGAGACTGTCTAAAAACAAAAATGAAAACAAAAACAAAAACGAAACACCATTAAGTGAGGGATTTGATTCTATAAAAACAAGACACTTTAGAGAAACCAAAATCCTCGTACTATTTTTTGAGCTTAGATATAGCAGAGACTGATTGGCCTTAGCTTAGTCCTTGTTTTGGTGTTTCAACAATCAAAACAGTTTAGTATAGACAGTTCTTGAGTTACAAACATCCAATAGACATACAACTTGCACTTACGAATGAAGGCCATTACAGGTAACATGGAAAGTACCTGTTCCAACTTAGGATAAACCTATAGAATCTATCTTGTTCATAACTCAGGGACTACCGGTAGTTAAATGTAGAATTGTATTAGTTTAATCAGGCAAGGCAACCAGATCTTTTTTTTGAGACAGAGTCTAACTATGACACCCTTGGTAGAGTGCTGTAGCGTCACAGCTCACAGCTACCTCAAACTCTTGGGCTTAAGTGATTCTCTTGCCTCAGCCTCCCAAGTAGCTGGGACTACAGGTGCCCAACACAATGCCCGGCTATTTTTTTTTTTTTTTTTGCAGTTTTTGGCCGGGGTGGTTTGAACCCACTACCTCCGGTATATGAGGCCAGTGCCCTACTCCTTGAGCCACAGGCACTACCAACGCCCAGCTATTTTTTTGTTGCAGTTGTCATTGTTGTTTAGCAGGCTGGGTTCGAACCCGCCTGCCTTGGTGTATGTGGCTGATGCCATAACCACTGTGCTATGGGCACCAAGCCAACAAACCAAATCTTTAAAAAAGGGCAAAAGCCTGATGAACTACTTTTACTGTTCCTGAAAAATATTTAAAATGATGGTGACTGTTACCATTGTTACTACCACTATCATTACTTTAGACATTTGGAGAAGATAACCACTTTTCCCCTGAAATAATAAAAATATGAAGATTTTTAAAAATTTGATTCCATAAAAATTTGTGGATTTCTAGTTCTTTGCTGTAAGCAGTTTACTTTGTAGTCCAAGGGGAGGAAGTTGCATCATGAACGGTTTCCTTCTGAGCCTGGGACTCAGAATAGACTACTCTCTGCATTGCTAATACCTTGATTTAAGAATCCATACTCTGTAATAAGCTTTTCTATCTATGTGTTAAAATAAAAGCATACATGAATATAAAAAAGGTATTAAAAAGAAAAATTGAAGTCAATCCATCCCACCCTTCTTCCCCAAAGTAACCACTACTAGATTTCTATGGCTCCTGAAAATATGTGAACATTTCTGCAATATTATATATAAAATATGCAAACTCATTATTCATAGAGTTTGGTAATTTGCTTATAAAATAGCAGAATTAAGCTCTTTTTTGCTTTGAGATAGTCTCATTATGTTGCCCTCAGCAGAGCGCTGTGGCGTTACAGCTCACAGCAACCTCAAACTCTTGGGCTCAAGTGATTCTCTTGCCTCAGTCTCCCAAGTAGCTGGGACTATAGGTGCCCACCACTACACCCGACCAGTTTTTCTATTTTTAATAGAGATGGGGTCTTGATCTTCCTCAGGCTGGTCTCAAACTTCTGAGCTTAAGCAATTCTCCTATCTTGGCCTCCCAGAACACTAGGATTACAGGTGTGAGCTATCGCACCTAGCTCTAGCTCTTTCTTCTTAATGGCCTTATCTAACATGTGAAAGTATTAATCATAGACACTATGTTACCAGATTTTTGGCTATTATGAACAATGTTACAATGAATATCCTTTTTCATTTCAGGGGCACCCTTCGTTGCTATATATCTAGATTAAATTTCTAATAATGGAATGCCCACTTAAAATTTTGATAGGGTTACTTTGCCATCCAAGTGGTTAGGCCAATCTATAGTATCCTTTTCATTCCTACCCTTCCCCACAATTGTACATTGTTTTAAGATAATTGTAAATTCAGAAACTAAGATTGCCTTTTCTCACCTAAGGGTACTGGGGACGACATGCCAAATAACAGTAAAATTTCATAAAACTAATAAGCCCCCATGGACTTTTCTTCTTGGATTTATATTCTTTTTCATTGGTCAAATAAAGCAAGTTACTGGCAGATTTTTGTTCTTCAAGTTGAACAAACTATTTCAACTCTTGTGTTATTATACATGTATTTAATATCAGCTTTTTAAATGTACACATTTATACTAGATACAACTACAATCAAAAAATTAATTTTTGAAGATTAATTGGGAGAGAATATGTGTCCTTTCCATCCATGAACATTGTATATTTCTTCATTATTTTCAGTGATTTTTAAATTTGTCTAATAATGTTCAATGATTTTCTGTATAAAGGCC